>RBZT01000559.1:0-28799 GCA_003693705.1 Polymyxa betae
TTTATTTTAATTTTTTAAAAAACTCATAGTAAAACTCAATTTGAGTTTTTGACTTTTTTTACGGATATTTTAAAACTCATAGTAAAACTCAATTTGAGTTTTTGACTTTTTTGATAAGGATACAAAACACATATTTAATTCTACTGATTTTAGACATTATAAGGAGGAATTACTTTGAATTTTTTAATTTTTTTGATTGAAGGAATTTTAAAGTGCTGGGGGAAACAAAAAACGGCAAAAGCCGTTATTGTTGATTTTGGAGGTGGATATGGATGATTTGGAGGAGAATGAGGAAAGAAAAAACAACCCCCAGCAAGGGTTAGTTTAACGTCATTACGGACGATACAATATGAATGTAGATATGATAGTGATGATGATGTTGAGAATGTTGATTTTGAGGATGTTGATGTTCATGAATGTAGTGAATGTGATTTACCTAATCCAAATAAATATACATTCATGAACATAGGAAATCAAGAATTACATATTTTGAGAATGTTGATTTTGAGAATGTTGATTTTGAGAATGTTGATGATGTTGGTTTTGAGAATGTTGATGATGTTGGTTTTGAGAATGTTGATTTACCTATAATGACATAAATATACATTCAAGGGAACAGAAAACCATAATTACTTGATATTGGATTTCTAAAAAAGGAAATTCACAAATATAAGGTTCTATTTGAGGCGTCCCCCAAATATTAGCAATTATAGGCGTCCCCATATTGCTTGAACCAGAAAATATTTGTTGTAAAGATGGCGATGATGAAAATGAATGCAAAGACCAAAACGAAAAGCGAAGACGAAAACAGGGGCACGTGCCAAAAACGATGATACGACTGATAGACCAGTGGGATTTGATTTTTTGGAGATATTGGGCACACGCCTCCCAACTAAATCCTAAATTTGATGTTATTAAACCGCCAGAGTTGAAATTCTTGAAAACAGAAACCAGCAATGAACTTCTTCGTGTTTGAAGACGCGCACCGATTACGTATGGATTGGATAGAATTTGGAAAGAAAAGAACCAAAACGATTAAGCTACAAGGAACATACAACGATGAACTGAATGCAAAAATAGAGATGAAATTATGGGAACTCACATGTAAAGAATATTCGGCCGATGATGAGAATAAGGGCAATGATTTAAGAACGGAACGCCTTGAAAAGAAAATCATTTACGGCAACAACAAGGCAAATTTGGATTTGATGAAAGAATTGAGAGAAGAAGCAGAAAAAGAGATGGTTGAAACTGACGATAAGATGAAAAAAGAAAAAAATATCAAACTTACCAGAAGACAACAAGAAGCTGTGAAGATGGAGATAGAGGAACAGATTGGACGATTTAGACGTGCGCAACCTATAAATGATGAAATCAAGAAAGAAAAAGTGAAGAAGGAGCTTGCCTTGAAGATAAGGGAGGATGAAGAAAATAAGATGAAGAAGATTATTGAGAAGTTTGAGAAAGATGACGAAAACGACGATGATATTGAAAGCACTGATGATGACGAAGAAGAAGAAGATATACCTGAACGAGTTATCAGTCCAAAGACAAATAAGAACAACAAAACATTGATGGAAGAAAATAAGAACCTGAAAAATAATATTCATCAACTTACAATTATGATGGAACGAATGAATGCTAAATTACAGAAGATGGAGGCGAAATATAAAGCAACAAAGAAGAAAGATAAGAAACACGAGAAATTGGTTAAGAGCATTAGTAATTTAAGCTTCCGTGAATGAAAGAATGAATGAATTACCTAATAGTGTTAGTGTTGATGATAGTAGACAATCAGAACATCATAACAACGACGACGACCAATATGGAAGTGAAAGACGAAAGATTTGAAAACGGGTTGCGCCCACATAATTTTTGACTTGGTTTGCCGTGGTTGCGCAGTTTTCTTGAAGCACTCCTTCATACACTATTTAATTCAATACTATGCAGAAGAAATATACTTTCATTGATATGATGAAGCGAAAAAAACTTATGAGACGACGACGACGACGACGACAAGATGAAGATAAGGAAGATGATGATGATGATGATGATGATAAGGAAGATGATGATGATAAGGAAGATGAAGATTTGAAAATTATTAAAAGTATGATATTGAAATTGTTTCAAGAACGAAAATATCATACCATAATTGCTATCGGTGATTACATTATTGAAGTATTACAATATATTCTACTTCTTTAATTTTAATTTAAAAGAGAATAGACGCGGGGTGTTTTTTATTGGATATCTGTTATGGTTCCTGACTTGGTTGGCTTGGTTGGCTCTGTTCTCCAATTCTTTCTGGACTTGAAGGAGGGATGCCGAGATAATCACCAAGATAATTTTCAGCTTCTTCATGAATTTCTTTGACAATATCGTGTTCCTCATTACAAGATAATATATCAATGTTAATAGCAATTTGCTTCAATACTTGATATTCTTGACTTTCCCGGAGCATTTAAATAGCAAGCATAATTATATCCTCAGTGGCTTTTGTTTTGTCTGTATATTCATATTCATCTGACATCTTGATGAAAGTATGAGACCAATGCTAAAAAGGAGACTGACTGTTAATAATAGTTCTTAATGTATAGGAATTTTTACAGTCAGTCATAAAAGTTAGGGTTTTACATTTTTTTCTGACGTTTATAATTTTAATTTAAAAGAGAATGNNGATGAGGTTTTTTGATGACAGGATTTTTTTGATATTATTGAAAATGGTATTTTGGAATATCATTTTCGGGAATGGGGGAGGTATATATATCGGTTGAATTATGGGATGGGGATTTTGAGGTATAATTTATGGGATTGATTATGGGTGGAATTTTTGAGGTTTAATTTTTTGCGGATTAGGTTATATATATGGGGGCGGGATGGGATAAATTATGGAGGGAAAAGTGGGACGATTTTCCATACGCAGTACCATTCTACTATTAGAAGGTAAAGCGGCAAAGAATAAGTCAGTAGTTTCTGGTCAGAAATTGACCAAAATGTCTGGATACAAGTTGCTGGCCGAGCTCGTTAATACCGTTATCGAAGAACAACATCGAAAATGGACGCCACAACTTGCGAAAAGTCGTGAAACTAGTTATAGGGACAAGAAGTACAAAGTTGCCAAGAAAATTTCGGCACCAGGTTCAACTGGATACGGTATTACTGAAGAAGATCGTCGTAAGAACATTACTACCATAGCTGAAAAGCTGGAGAAAATTTGTCCTTTTTACGAACGAATGGACTCTGTTTTAGGCAGCCGACAAAATGTCACACCTGCCTGTGCTGTTGAAGCGGGCGTTCCGCCAAACTTTTTCCCACAGCTTCCCTCTGTTATTAACAGTGATGACGACGACGACGACCCTGCCTGTGTTGTGGAAGCCGGCGTTCCGCCAAACTTTTTCCCACAGCCTCCTTCTGTTATTAACAGTGATGACGACGACGACGACGACGACGAAAGTGACAAAGATGACGACAGTAGTGATGATGATAACGATGAAATTGGTGGACAAGAAGATGCATGTAACCGAGACGACAATGAAGTTGCTGATGATGAGATTGGTAAACCGAATGGTACTGTGGCCGAGGTCGAGATCAATAGCCAACCAACCAAAGAAAATGACGGTAATGATTTAGACTTGCTTGATGTCGCAATCAATGAAGAATCAGTGTCGTTCTGGAATCGATATGCGTTTCCGAGGAAGATCGTTTTTTAACTGACGGGTGGCCTGATGACCAAATTCAGACGGACGGAACTCCCTGCGCTTCACAGGCTGCCAAGGATAAGCCTTCATCGAAACGATCGCAAACGAAAATCAGGCGCAAGAGCGCTGCGAAGACAGAGATGAATGCCACACGGCTGAGTTTCCCCTCGGAGCCGACCCCGCAGATTAAGAAGGGTAAAACAGACTTCACAGCGGCATGGGTCGAGATGCAGAGTCAACATCTTGCTTCGGAACAGGAAAGATCTCGGCGAGATCTGGAGTTTCAGCAACGACAGGCAGAGCTCAATGCTGTGAAACTGAAAGAGGATCACCGGTTGGCCACTCAGATAGCCAAAGGCAACTTTATTGCTGATCTCATGGAAAGCGGTCGTAGTGTGTCCGAAATCAAGGAAACGGTGAGCATGGTTTTCCCTGACAATTAACCACGACAGTGGCGTATATAAACATCATCACTGATCAGTGCAGAATTTCTCAAAGGTCTCAGGTATTTCGGTTTTTGTGATGCTTTCCAGAAGCTATCGCAAAAACCGAAATACCTGTCACCATTGAATCATCTGTCTCTTATGCCCATATCTATATTGGATAAATTACACAAAATCCCAGTACTGCATTACTTTCTGTTGAATAGATCGTCTCCAATCAGAGATTGTTCCATTGCTGTGCGTTCCGTAATCGTCGTTGTCACATGATTCTTCTGAAATTTTTCCCTGTACCTCTCGGTTGTCCATGTAATCGGCAGGAATTTGAAGAGCTGTAACCATATATGCAATACACAGCAGGTCAGAATCCAGTCACACGCCTTGTTGACATGAATGGGCTTGTTGGTCGAAACTGGAAGCCCTCGAAGGGACTGCCAGCGAGCTTTTAAGATGCCGTTACCGTGTTCTGAGACAACACGCCCGCTAGACGAGCGTCTATTAAACTCCTGATTTTCAAAAATTGAAGCAGCGGGCTGCCGGTACGGCACCACAGAAAATCACGTCATGCGAAAGCCGGAATCTCCAATTTGATACTGACCTGGTGAGAAAAACCGTTCCGGGTTCTTATGAACGTTTGTCGAATCCCAGATGGTTGAATCATGCACTGATCCAGGCCAACCAGCTATCGCATACCGGATACGACGATTATGATCGAACGTCAACAGTACGTTCATTGAATAGCGGCATTTGCGGCTGTAATACACTTCGCCATCTAAGCCAGGTTTTTGGTGGAGAACCACATGTGTCCCATCAGTCGATAAAATGCACTTTTCGAACCCGTAATGGCGGTGATTGTAAGAGCTTAGAGATTGACGTTCCAAATCATCTGGCCACGAAATGTAGGAATGCTTGAGAGAGAGCAAGGCAACCAAAATGCGATCAGTATACTTGACAACACTGCCGTATCCAACTCCTTTGGAACGGGCCACCATTCCAAGTGCGGAGCCGTTTCCGTAATGTCCCAAGCGATGAAGCGCACACGCCAACTGAATCCAAACCGCTCGCTGGGGATGGGCAGATTCATTTTGGAATACAGGATATCCTTTGAATTTGATTGTTAAATAATCTATCCAACTAACGTAGTCGTTTTTTTGCGGAATTTACCTTCAATTTGCTTTAATATGCTGCGAACTGCATAATCATCTTGATTTTGATTGTCTCTAGAGGCTGTAGGCTAGCAATGATTAGTTCATTCAGCTGATTTCCATGCACACATGTTGATTCTTGTCGTAGAGCTCTGGCATCGTTCATTCTTCTAACAATATCGCGCTCACATCTGAAGGCCAGATCATCAATCGAGTCAATTTTCCGTTTTTCAGCTGCAGGGATTCGACTAGTGTCGATCGACTACCCTGATACAGAAGCATTCGACTGCTCGTCATCTCCCAGATCGTCACCGTTCTCGCATTGGTCATCATCTGAGCTTAAGAAATTATCAGATTCTGCAACAGAACTTTCTGGCGTGCAAATTATGTCAGCCGCAAAATCATCTGACGTACGTTATCATAGTTGTCTTGCAATGGGTGAAGTAGACTGACCTTTGTCGTCCGGGATATCACGATCAGGAACGGTGAGGCTCTCCGAAGGTTGATTGTCCATCATTTCGTCTGCGGAAACCTCATAGTTGTCAATGCTATCACCTATGCCAGTATGTCAATCGCTTACACTTTCTCTTTCGTCCATTTGCATTGGCCAATGGCTATTCAACTTTTTTGGCAAATAGTGTCATCGAGCGGGTGGTTTTCTCGTAGCAGAATATCATCCATCTGATGTTTTCTCTATGTATCTGGGTTCCTCACTTTGCCTGCACATCGATGTGATAAACACCAACAGCGTCTTTGCTCCCCATTTTTCGTTCTCATCAGCTTCATGGGACGATACTGCCACTAATGAAAGCAATCCAATGTGTTAGCTAGGTACCCGAAATGTCACCCTGTGACCCCATAATATCTTGGACTCAACATTTTACAGGTTTATTGTAGATTTTCAGGCCGTTGTTTGGATTGGAGTTTGCATTTTTTGTCAAACAGCTGTACGATCGACTGTCGAAATTTTAATCCGCCCGGGCTCTCAATATCAAATTCGAGCAAATCTACACTGCCTTTTTGCTCGAACTCATCATAAATTGAGCTCATCAACATGCCAAGAGATGTTGATGGGAAGGTATAATGATTTTCGACCTCGCTGCTCTCGGCTTGGGCATTTTTGACCTTCTTTTTTGCTTTCATGTCCGAAAACTTTTCCATTAGCTCTGTCAATCTCATCTGACTTACTGTACATAAGGACAAAGTTACATTATGACTCACCAGATTTCACCATGGCGAGATCGGCGCACGCTTGCGGGAATTGCTTGTTGATCTCACTGAGTAGCTTTTCGGCGTCAGCACTTATGGTCTCACGAGACATTCTGCACAAGCCTCTTTAGCGCAGTCATCTGGTAAATTCAGGCTGTTACTTATTTAACATTATCTGATCTCGAATTAGCTGCCTGAAAGCTCGGCGTTCAGGGGTCAGAGAAGACGGGGTCGGCATTCCAATATTTTTTTAAATTTCAACTGTTAATGGTCCTTTCTTTGAATGGTCCCTCCACAACGGCCGGGGCCAATATGCCTCTCGTTCGCTAGACAAATCGATGTACGCGTGCGCTTTCGATAGCCTGCAAAACCCTCAGTCTCTTGGAATCTATACTTTCAGAATTTACTCTTGCTTGAATTATAAGCAGATAAATCTCTTAGCTCTGCGATGAAGCGGAGACCTTGCGAGATACATTCTTCGTTTGATGTTGTGGAAACCATGGGGCAATTTTCTTTATCAATCAAACTTGATACTCGGACAGCTCTATGTGTCGATAGATTGATTTCGTGCCCATGTAACATGCCACGATGTTGGTACAGGTCATTTTGGTCCTGTAGAAGTTGGACCCTTGCAATCGGCCTTCGTTGTTTGCTGCGCAAAAAAAACTGCGTCAGGACCCTGCGTTTTTTCAGGATCAATTCGCAGTACATAGGCAGAATAAGGCAGGCCTACGGAGTTGCGGTGTGCGAGCCAAAATCAGAGAGCCAAACGGTAGCTATCATTCGTAGCGGTATCGAGAGTCAGCTTCCAGCAGCAGGTTTCTTCAGGATGTATGGCCTGCACGCAGGACTTTGACTTTAAGGAAATACTGGCTACATTGAGCGATATTGACAGCGATTTCGATGATGAATTTACGAAAATCGGATCCACTCGTGAATGTCTTGGTCTAGACCACGAGGCGGGACACGAGCAGATATATAGAGACTATTTTGCACCACATGCTCTGTATCCGCCTAACATTTTTCGATGACGGTTCCGTATGAGCCGTTAATTGTTCTTAAACATATTGAAAGGGGTGGTCGATCACGACAATTATTTCGTCAAGCAAAACGATGCGCTTGGTAATCCAGGACTGTCTAGCTTGCAGAAAGTAGTTGCTGCCTTCAGGGTCCTTGCTTATGGCTGCCCGTTCGATGCAGTTGATGAGTACATTAAGATTGGTGAATCGACTGTAAATCCATGATCTAACAGTTCAAAACAGTTCGACGGCGGTTAATTTCCACAATGACCCAACCCAGTTCGAGATCAAGCTTCACCGCTTGAAAGATACCATGCGATTGGTCCTCGAAGAGAAAGAACACTACGGCTCCGTCTGTCTTTGGAGCGCGGATGTGCGAGCATTTCTGCAAAGCTGTTATAGACAAGTATGGAGAAGAATACATACGTTCTCCTACCTCAGAAGACCTTCGAAGAATCTTAGAGCAGAATGCAGGTCGTGGTTTTCCTGGTATGCTGGGCTCAAAAGATTGTTATAATTGGAAGTGAAAAAATTGCCCGAAGGCCTGGGAAGGTTCGTACCGGGGCGTGAAACGTACTTCGATTGTACTGGAAGCAGCGGTTTCTTATGATCTTTGGTTCTGGCATGCGTTTTTTGGAATGGCGGGCGCTTTGAACGATATCAATATTTTGCAAAGATCTCATTTGTTACACATAATCACACACGGAACCGCTCATCAAATCGAATACGAAGTCAATGGCAACAAGTACAATCTGCGATATTGGCTGGCAGACGGCATTTACCCCAATTGGCCGGTTTTTGTTAAGGCCCTACCAGATCCTCAAGGAGCAGCAAATGCGTTCTTCACGAAACTACAGGAGTCTTGCAGAAACGACATCAAACGCGCGTTTGGAGTTTTGCAGACCAGATTTGCTATTGTTAACAATCCTGGACGTTTATGGACGACTCAGAAGTTAAGTGATATCATGACCACATGCATTATTTTACATAACATGATTGTTGAAGACGAACGAGACTTTGACACTCTTTTCGATACTGATTTTGATCCCCGACCTGTTCGGAAGACTGGTCGGCCCAAAAACGTGCACGAAAGGTGGCTTCGTCCAGATTGAACGACGATGAGAATATCATCATTGCTCCTACCCGAATCGAAGATTTACTACCTGCATCGTTATCAGCAATCATTAGCCGCTCTTTGGAGATCCGGAATACTGAGAAATGTTTCCAACTGCGAAAAGACTTGATTTGCCATATTTGGAATAGCCAAACCGCAATACAATGAGTTTATAAACAATTAGTGGTCAGAATCAAAACCGGCAATATCGATTCCAGCTTCCATTGCCTGCTTTTTCAGTTTTTGCAATTCGATCTTCGGTTTCAAAGCGATATACTTTTTTGCAACGATGTCGTCACGTCCGGAAAATAATGAAATCTGGATTTGTTCCTCCTGCAGCGCTGCAAGCCGCTTTCCAACCAAGGTTTGCACTTCCAGAGGTTTGTTGCGATGCGCCATAGCTTCCTTCATGTCATTACGAAAGGCAGCTTTCTTTTCAGCGACAATATAATTCATTTTCGCATTTTTACAGCCCTCTGGCCGTTGCATATTCTCTCCGGTCTTAGACTCTTCTCGATTAATCATCTCCTCAATGCTAGGGGTTCCACAGGGCGGTTACGTTTATGTTTGCTTCCAGGCGTAGGAGACAAAGCATCCTGAAACTTAGGAACTCTTTACGAAGAAACATCCATACTTCTAGCATTTTAAAATCAGTTTTTTCGACAGCTGAATACAGATGAATTGCCAGATTTATATAGTCGTCTTCATTATTGTAGCCAGATTTCGGAGTGGCAGTGATAGTCGTATAATGACCGACAAATTTGGAAACTTGCGTTTGAATCACTTTTCTCCATTGATTTTGGCATGCGATTTCGGTGCGCTCGGATTCTTCGCCGATGAATGTCTTAAACTGAGAAAATACTGACCTCCAATAGTGCTCCGCAGTCTGGGATACACCCTTGCTCGGATCGTGGCTAGCGAAGACCACCGACCTAGCCAAGAAAACGTTTTCAGCTGACGTCCATGCCTTGCCCTTCACCATGTTCAATGTAGATTAGAGTGAGCTCTTCTTGTCGCGCAGCCCGCTCCTGTCGCAGAAACTGCGGCTAAACTCCGTGGCTCGAAGTTTGGCTATAAAGCCAAACTGAGGATTTTGGCTTCAAAAATCCAAAAAAAAGTGCGCCGTTGGATGTTGGCTCTCCATTTGTGGAAGAATTTTGAGCCAAAAAAGTCCTTGGCGTAGGCTTTGGCTGCGCATTGGAGATGCTCTAACGTTATAGAAAAGTTCGATGAATAAAGGCTTGTGGCTTTAACTTGTCGATTTTTTGTAAATGACTTGTATGATTGCATAACGGTTCAACTTTACTCTATGAAGTGTTAGCGACATTTTTGGGGCGGAACCCTTTGCAATGTCCCGTCTTGGCTGTCGCATTGTGTAACGTTGTTGTTTTCATACCATGGCAAAGGGTGACAGTTATAGGCCAACAAGCGAACCATCCGTCTTCGATGTCGCTAAGCCCCAATTACATGCAGTCGTTCGGAAGATTCGTATGCCCGATTCAACCGTATAGATGCCAACAGGTAGTGCATTTAAGAAAATGGTTCCGGTGCAAGCAAAAGTTAATGTCAGGGATGTTCAGAATCAGGCGGATATCTTATGGAGAGGATGTAAGTATTTATAGTTTCATATGATCTGGAGAACAATGACAATTTTCATATATTAGTAAGAAGTGAAGATGTCTTCGATGATGCTAATCAATCTCTTTATGACCCGTATCCTCTCGATGTGAAACAATTATATGCAGCCCCGTCAACAAAATCTGCTGCTATTTCTGAAGTGACCCCAGGTGTACTAGGAGAAAAAAACGTGCGTTCAGCAATCTTACATCCAGCCAAAGAGATATAAAGCTAGCTCCGTTTAGTTTAAGCCAGCCCACGATTCCGCTGGGGTCCGGGAGCGCGCTACAATCTTTAGAGAACCGTCTTATAATGCACCATACCATGCATTACAAAGACCATTCATCCCTATAGGGGACATACCATCGATATTTTCGTGCTGTTTCCAAAAACTGATATCAGAGTCAAGCAAAGACTGGAAGGAGGTCTCTTTTGTGGTTAAGACTCCTTACCGCCTGGTCGCAAAGCAATTTCACAATCTTGAAAAGATTTCCGATTATGGATATGAAGTCGATGATGACGATCAGCGGCAGTGTATGATGTCGTCACGTACGAACCAGAAGAGTTCGTACGTTTTGAAAATAGAACTTCCGTATGCCGTCATGATCCACGCAGATTTTATCGAGCGCTGGTGGGGTGAAGCTCTTGGAGGTCGCGTTCAGGTGACCGACTATGCTCATCAGTCGGAAGATAATTACAGTTTCTACATTCAAGAATTATAAGTGTTAATGAAACGAGCTTATTAGTACAATGGGGTGTTCCCTAAGCATTAAAGGGCACAAAAATTTCAAAACCCGCAAAACGTGTATCAGAATATCGAGCAGGTGTTACAGATTCCTCGTTTACCGTAGCTTCCAGCTGTTCCTCCCGATTTTCGTTAAGGAACTTCATAATGTCGTCATTGCCAGAGGTCGTATAGCCTAAAGTCGATGCTATCGATTTCAGTCCCTCATCAGCGTTGATTCCAACTCCATCGAGCGATTGCCCTTGCATTGCTATTTCTTCAGCCGAAGTCAGCAGCTTTTTTGGCAAGTCCGGTTTGAGCTGCTTCATGGGTTTCGGTCGCATTTAGGGTTCCCATCGATACCGGTACTACCCGACTACCGGCGCTCCGGTAGTCTCCCGGTCGGATACCGGTAGATGGGTGGTACCCGACCCGACTACCGACACTACCGGCCTAGGAATATTGAGTGCTTCAAAATCGTGGCTGACTTTGAAATCCTTCTTGTAATCTTGTTTCATACACGGAAGCAAAGGGCTAACGCTCCACTGTGCCCCGTAATGCACTTTCTTTTGAGCCAATCTAAGGATTGGAGATATCGATCCTGTCGTGAGTGATTACGAGCCCATAGCTGTTGAGTGAAAGCTTCGGCAGTAGCCTTGTGTCCAAGGTATCATCACCTGATTCAGAATTTTGATCCGAGTTTCACCACCAATAATGCTTAAATCAGTTCATTGGAAATTGCTCAACAGCCGATAAACCTAAGGCGACTGTTTATGATCAGATAAGCAAGACAGGCACAGATGGACCATCACCTTTGCTTCTTAATCGCTGAGATCATGGACGAAGTTGATAAGTATCTCAGTCTTCCTTGCGACGGCACTTAGGTCGATCCAGTCGCGTTTTAGTGAAGTTGGGAAAGATATTTTCTCTATCCCAGGTTCATTGGCCTCAATGGAGATGATTATGAACTGCGGTGGTGATTTTATTGGTCTTGACAGTCATCGCTCATAAACATGAAACTTTAAGTTTTTTGCCTGATATTTGGCGAATGCGCTGTAAGTATTGAAATGACAGAAGAGATGTTATAATGAAATTTGGGTTTTTTCTGAACCTTTCTGTTTTTATGTGCGTCGGTAGCCGGTACTACCGGTATCCGACCCGAACGGTACCGATCGGAACCCTAGTCGCATTTCGATTTCACTAACAGAGGATGATTCGCTGTCAGCAGCTTCCGGCGACGAATCAGGATCATAAGTGGCCTGGCCCAAATTTGAGCCAGGGCCCGGATTTTTCACAAAACGGGTGGAAGTTGGCAAACGGGTCGTCCTGTAGGTTATTGCCGGGATCCTGGTTACCCGCTCGAGCAGATTCCTTTCCATCAGTCATGTGGTCTCACCATTTTTGTCTGCAATCTGCCGAATTGCTGTTGTCATTTGTCGCCATTGACCATTTGATTGGTCACTTTGCAAACCTTGTTGGGGTTCTTTTGACCTGCGTTCGAAAGTTTATAGCCCTTCTTTACTTCTTTGAAGAATTGACCGTAGGTGTCGAATCTTGCAGCCATTAAACTTTCAATCATTGCGCTGTTCCAATGAATATTGCTCCCGGTTGGGGATTTATGCGGTCTCCCAAAACGCTTTGTTGCCGGTCTGCTGCCGGCAGGTGTGGAAGTTTCGGTCGGCTCAGCTGGAACAGTTGATGAGGACAAGGGCTCTCGAAATTGCCTTCCCAGAGACGCCAAGGAGTCAGCAGAAAGTGTACATTTTCAAGACGCCGAAGTATATAACATGAGAGGAAGATGCCGTTTTGGCATGGTTGTTCCGGCTGCAACAGCCCAATTTCTGAGGAATTGCCAGTAGAAGTCACGACCGCGGTTAAAATCGCAAAAAGTGGGATCCGCCAGCGTCTCCCATGCCGAAATGTCGGTTTTCTCAGCCAGTCATTCGGTGTTGCCTGAGGAAGTTCCGGCAGTGTTGGTTTGTAGGAGCACCGGCAACTCAAGTGGAAGCAACCACTCCGGCTGTTGATGTGCAGCTTTCTGTTGATGAACAGGTTTCAGCAGTTATAACGAAAGCCGGTTGCAAAAATTCCCGTACCGCCCCGGTCCAGGCGCCTCGTCCGAAAGTATTAAGTGATCAAATAGACCCACTCCAACCTCTGATACAACCATTACTACATGTAGAATCCGTCACAACCTAGGGTCATTCATTTCAATCTGCCCAGATTCGAAATGTTACTGTTGCACTTGGGGGTTGCCAACGCCGACTCATGCAGTTTTCCGTTATGGTGCTCCTTTGTTATCAAGATAATATACCTCAGAGTGCTTGAACCTTACCTCTCTGCCTTGTCCACTGTCCTTTCACAGGGACCACAGAACGTTCAACTGTCCTATCGCACCGCTTTTGGACCGCCAACCCTCTCATGACGAGGACGACTAGAAATTCAAGCCGTGCCAGCCGTGTCTTGGTTTCGGCCGCAGATACAAGTTCTTTCCGTAATCAGGCTCAGATGGACCGTCATGATGACGGACATTCTCAGCAACGGTCAACGTTTTCTTCAGCTTTACCGAGCTCACGCCACGTTTTACCCACGGCAACGATGAGTTGATAACAGCATACGATCACCCGGTCAATCATCCATCTCAATCATCTGCTCACGAATCACCGGATGGGATGCCGGCTTGGATAGGTCAATTTCTTGCCGTCTGGATCTTCAGCGTCAGGATTTCGACGAAAAATTAAGACGCGAAACACAGGAGCGCCGACGCCTCCTTGCCGAAGAACAGGCAGAGGAGCGTCGACGACATGGCGAAGAACGTCGCCTGCACCTCCACATGATTGAAAGCCTCACAGGGCGTCTCGGCTCTTTGTCAACGTTCCTAGATCCTCCGAATACTAATTTATTTGATGACGCCGTCTTCCGCACGAAGACTGAGCCAGAATCTCCGAGTCTAACATTCTCGAACCACGACGTCAACCCTGTTACGGACGCAAAGATTCGGGCACAAGCTTCTTCGTTCGACTGCACCGCAAACGCCCTAACCGCCATTCTCGCCCGTAGCATGGAAAGACGAGACATTCCAGGCCTACCGAAATTTTGAGGTGACGTTACGGCCAACGAAGTCTCTCGCTACCTCGGAAGCAATCGCTCTCGTATCTCTGAAACCGTCCTGCTCACACGCTGCCTTAAGATTCTTGATGTCGTTGAAGTCTTTTAAAGACTGAGCAAGTATATATCGGATCAGGCAACATGTGACTCGCCCTTGAATGTCTCGAATGGACCGCTCGAACACGGGCGATCCAGACTGGCGATTCCTCTTACTTTGCATTTTGTGCCTCTGCTTGGCCCTATCGATGTGGTTTATACGAAGTAACATCGCTCGTTCATTCGTGCAATCGCTTTCATGTTATGATTACGAGCTGTCTGACGGAGCAGTCAGAGCCGGTGCGGATCTCCAGGGCTCCCTTGATCAGGCCTTCGCCATTCTAATATCCCAACATGCAACTCTGTCCAGACTTCGGACCGGTCGTCACGCTTCCCGCTCGCCGTCTGCTCTATGCTCGAACGTTAATTCTCCAGGAATTGATCCAAGCCTCAAGCAGCCTTCCCGTCCCTCTCTGACGACATCAACTTCTCCGGGAGGAGGGCGCCAAAACACAGCCACAACTTCGGCCTGTATATGCGTGCCTGTATTGTCGCTAACACGATAATCAGATCACGTCCTGCCCTTCATGTCTTGAAGACACCCGCCGACGTCTTCGCCAATAGCTTCACGACCGAATCCATCGTCGCCATGCTGCCAATCGCATCCAGCATGTTTTCCAGGCCGCACACCAGGACCTCGCGTGGCTTGCACCCAACATCGCTGTCCCATACTGTCTCGACTACGGCGCCGATACCTGTGTCATCTCAGCAAGCGCAATCGATCAGCTTTCAGCATCATCCGTCAAGTTTACAAGTCATCCTCCGGAGAATCCGGTCTCGATTCACTTCGGTTCACGTGATTTCCCAGTCCCTATCTCTACCCGCATCGTGCTTGATGAACTACCGTCTTCCCCCGCACATAGCACACATGCGTTATATTCAAGGGACGATTTTTTTCGTCGATTGTCGATTGCGATGGTGATTCCCTTGAGTATAACGCATATGCGTAAAATTCGAGGGAGGTTAAGATGTGCGTTCTGCTCAAGGAAAGACCGTAATCACATGGCACCGGTTCCAGTGCGCTATATTGAAATATCTTCTCATGATCTGAAAGTTAATTATAGCATTTCATTAAATATACTCAAAACAATTTTTCAATTCAGTAAACGAATTAAAATATCAGGCTTTAACAGCCCAGCAACCTATATAATGTCCAAACGGACTTCCTGCAGGTTATCGTCCAGTGTAGCTGCATACTCCCATTTAAGTCCTTGTTCGGGGTCTTGGGTTAAAACCTGTATAATTTGAAAACAAATACAGGTTTTTATGATTAGATACCGTAGACTCTCTTATAATTGATTTTTTATTACTGATTCTCGCTTTTAACTGATAGGGAAGTTCACCGACATGCGCTCTATGACTTATATCTGAAATTGATAATAAAATACTCGCGTATAATGAATACAAAACCCTTCCACCGACTCTAAAAATTATATGAAATTTGTGATTTTATAACTAATTCTCGCTTATAATCGATAGGAATCGCGTCCACCGACATTCGTTCTATGGCTTAAAGCTGAGATTTATATTTGATACTCGCTTATAACTGATACAAAACCCCTCCACAGACCGTATCAGTTATAAGAGTCTACGGTGGTTCAAAATTTCTGCCTTTTATGAAAGCTTTGAATAGACCGCATTGTAGTTACTCCCTTGAATACTGCGCACGCCACGCAGTTTTCGAATAGAGCACTGTATGGGAATTATAATAATAGATGAATTTCTCCCTGTTATTGATTGGACGTGGACACATCCCTAGATCATTGGTGATGAACAGCAAGGCGCAATCCCTGTGACTCTTGTTCAACAGTTTATGAACACAGATTATTTTATCTTTCTCTTTCAAAGATCACAGAGCGCTCTGTAGCGACTTTTATCTTGAACCAGCATGTCGAAACTACCTGTCGATCCCATGCAGACCGAAGACCTTTCGAAGAAAGAATCTACTGCAGAGAATGGAGCTGGGTCGAAATTTCCAACACCTGCAGTTTCTTCGTCTGATGCAACTAGTTCTAAATCGTCTGCGGACGTTGAATCGTCGTCGAATGTATCGTCGACTGTTCCTTCATCGATTCTGGTTCGGTCAGGAGAACCGCCTCGATTGAAAACTCTGGATATTCCAGATGTTGTGCTTTTTCGGCAAAAGCTCAAACAGTTTTATGATGTTCTTGAAAACGCTTGCCGACAAGGAGCTGGATCTACGGCTTTTCCTCAGAGCGTTATTACGTTGATTGATCCGAACCTTCTAGCTGTTATTTTGAAACATCTTATGAAGATTGAAAAGAAGGAGTTGACAGATTCGAAGTTTTTGGATTTTTTGGAGAAATATCTCGACTCGGATACGTCTACTCATTGTGAAATTCCATCGATAGTAGCGTCATCTCTGAAGTTGAATTTGAAGCTTAAACCGAAAGCGAGAGTAATTGATTTAGTTCAACAGTTGGAATCTTTGATTGAGATTCATAACTGACAGCGGTCTTTCTATGGGACTCAGGAAGGAACCAAAAATTATGTTGATTTCTTGGTTGATGTTTTGAAGCCTAGAGCCTTTAAAGAGGAAATGGTTTCCTATACTCGTTTTAATTATCCTGCTGCGAGAAATGATCATACAATTCTGGTTGATCATATGCTTAAAGTGGTTGAAAATTTTGAGCATATTTACGAGATTATGATCGTAATGGTCCTAAGCCGAGTGATGGCCCATGTGATTTTAAGCGTGCTGCTTTTAATTTTAATTTGAATCGTTGTGAGGCAAAGAAGCCTCGGACAACCATTACTTGCCTGAAATGCCACAATGTTGGTCATCATATGAAGGTTTGTCCGCAGCATCCGAATGCTGCTGAGCAGAAGAAATTAATTGAGCAGTATAAGCTTCAAAAACAGTCTAGTGATAATACTAAGAATAAATCGAAGACTGGTTCTCGCAATATTAAGCTTGCAAAAGTTTTTGAAAGTTCTCAAAATGAGACTGGGATTGTCAAAGCTGCATTAGCTGGGGGCAGTTTAATTTATTACGCAATCCTTGATAGTGGTGCGGATGCCACCATAATTTCAGGCAGAATTTGTGCTGAACTTAAGAAGTTAATCCCAGATCTGATCATTCATAATATATTAGAGAGAATAACTCTTGAAATGCCTAATGGTCATTCCACAATCATTGACCATTCTCTTGATATTGATATAATGTTGCAAACTAAAATGGGTCAATTGATAGTACAAAAGCAACATTGTCTAATATGGAATGAATTGAATGAAGATTTATTGCTTGGCAATGATATGCTTTCAGCTTTAGGAATCAACCCTAGGCATGCTTTGGACACTTTGATAGCATCCTATAACTCTTATAATGAGAATTCTGTTACTGAATATTCTTCAATACATCCTGATATTGGGCATGATATTCAATCAGAATTATATTCTTGTCTGGTTAATAAAGTAAAAGAAGCCGTCGAAAATGGCTTGAGCCATGAGTATGAGCAGAAGCCGTTAAGTCTTCTGATACGTCGAAAGAATGTCTTTCGATTGAAGTTGGCGCCTGATGCTGCAGCATCTGTCACTCCGTTTATGACTCATCTGAAACCTGACGCTAAATCCGTTCGTTGTAAAGCACGATTATATACGAAGGATCAAAGTGAATCTTTGAAAGATTTTACCGATTCTCTGGTAAAATTTGGTCTTATTCATGAGAATTATAACTCTGAATGGGCGAGTCCTGTTCAAGTAGTGAGAAAAGAGAAAGGCTATAGAATGGTAGTTGATCTTCGAGTTGTGAATGCTCAATGTGAGCCCACAACTTGGCCTATGCCTTTCTTCGAATCGATAGTTCAATATTTATCCAAAGCCAAAATATGGTTTATTCTTGATGCATTTAAAGGATTTTGGATTATGCCTTTAGATAAAGAATGTCCAGAAAAATTTTATTTTATGACCGATAGGGCGGTATTCACGCCAACTCGATCCATTCAAGGAGCTTTGAACTCCGCAACGCAGTTTCAGATTCGTTTGGCTGAAATCTTTGCTACTTTGTTATATAAACCTCTTATCATCTGGATTGATGATTTATTAGGATATGCAGATGAAGAGAAAACATGGTCTTGATCGGACCTTGGAATTAGCTGATAGTTTTAATCTTAAATTTAATATTGAAAAATGTCATCTTTTCTTGAAAGAGGTCAAATTTTGTGGACGAATATTGGTCCAACGGTTGTGAGACACGATCCTCGGAGGATTGCTGCGTTAACTGAAATGCCAAAAAAAGAGCTAATAAGTTGCAACAAATTCTAAAGGCATCACAATGGATGGCTCGTTCCATCCCAAATTATAATAAGATAGTTATATCTTTACAAGATATACTGGAAGATGCAATGAAATTGCAATTACGCCGAACTATAAAGGCCGCAAGTCGAGTTGATTTGGAGCGATTTGGTTGGAAGGAAATTCATACAAAGGCTTTTATTGAATTAAAAAATGCTATTACAAATGCTGTTAAGTTAGCTTACCTTAGCGATCAGATGCCTCAATGTGTCTTTTGTGATGCCAGCCATCATGCTAGTTCAGAAGTGGTTTCTCAGATTCCACCTGAAGATATTAATAAACCCATTCATCAACAAAGACATCAGCCTCTTGGCTTTGTAGGCTACAGATTTAGTGGGTCTGAACTGAATTGGGCGACAATTGATAAAGAGGCTTTTGCCATTAAGGATACTTTGAAGAAGCCCTCTTACCTTTTACATATGCCTTCACCTTTCCATTTATATACTGATCATAGGAATTTACTGCATATGTACAATCCTTTGCAGTGTACTAAGCAATCAGCAGAAAGGTTGATTCGTTGGTCGATTATAATACGGGATTATAATTTCCTAATTCATCATATCTCCGGCGAAGATAATCATTGGGCTGATTTGCTATCTAGATGGGGTGCGGGTGTATGTGTTGTCTCTGATAATGAACACAAAATTCATGCCAGAGCGCTTCAAATATCGGAAGATATTATTCCGATCAAACCAAATCATTTATTAAATGATACTATTCGTGTGCAGCCTTGTAAAAATATAGTCTGGCCAGACACTTCAGAAATTTTGACGGAGCAAGATCTCCATTTTCCGAATAGCCATTTTGCTAAAACTTCAGATGGACTTTTGGTTGATACAAAACAGAATAGTTATACCCATTCAAAGTGCTGACCTGATGACTATGCATTATAGCACATGCTGGTTGTCATTGTGGTCATTTGTCTTATAAAAATGCATTAGCTATGCTACAAGACTGGGTATATTGGATCGGTATGAGACAAGACATCAAGGATGTCTGTTCTGCTTGTTTGCACTGTCTTCCAGCGCAAAAAGGATTTCGTATCCCTCGTCCGCTTGGAATTACGTGCAATGGAACAAAACCAAATGAGGTTTGCATTTTGATTATTGATATGTTGCATCCAAATTGAAAAGTTCAATGAACTTTCAATGAATATTTGTCATCCGTGACGATCTTTCAGGTCTAGTTTTACTGAGACCTGTACTTGTTCCTAATACAAATGTCACTGTTGAGGCTTTGCTCCAATGGAGGGCCCTGTTTGGAACATCCAGAGTGTTTGTTTCCGATCTGGCATCATATTTTGTTTCAGAAGTTATGAAACTTCTATCCCAAAAAATAGGCACAGAGCAACATTTTGTGACTGCCTATTCTCACTATTCTAATGGAACCATTGAAATAGTAAACCGTAATATTATCAATTTATTACGATGTCTTATGTCAGAGTTACGATCTGATAAAGCGAACAGGCCTTGGTTTGTAAAGATAGTAGAACAATGCTTTGAACCATCGCCCGCAGCGCAGATTTGGAGGTAACGCTCCAATAAATGTGATGACAGGATTGCCTGCGGACAATCCACTAGATCCTATTTTTTACAATCCTCAAAAATAAGCGATTATCTCAGTTGATGTGAATTCTGAGCAGTTTTCAAATTGGGTTGAGAAACTGCAATTGAGTCTCCAAAATATGCATAAAGATGTCATATCAACTACAACATCTGAGCGGCAGTCTCACCGTGATTGTAAATCACATCATAAAACACTTGCCAATTTTGATATTGGTGATTTTGTTCTTGTGGCTATACCAGAGCGTAAGTCTACGAATAGTAATAAGTTAGACTTTATTTGGCATGGTCCATTTAGAATAGTGGATGTTCACCGAGCTTATGTGTTTACAGTTGAGAATCTCCTTTCTGGGGAAACTCAGGTACATGGTGACCGTATCCAATTCTATTGTGATAAATCTTTGAATGTCACTGATGATATCCTGACACAGTTTCAGTATGATACATCTAATCGACAATTAAAAAAGATTTGTGATGCTAGATTGAACTCAACCAGCACTGATATGGAATTTTCCATTAAATGGAAGGGTTTTACTGAGTTGGAGAATTCATGGTGTCCTGGTGCTAATATTCGTAAGCATTATCCAAAGGCAATTCGTGAATTTTTGCAATATTCTCCGAACCATCCATTTGCCTCATTTGTTGGCGCATCTTTACCAAACTTTTAATTGCGCACATTTGTTTAGAGGTAGATCTTTTTTCCAAAACTCGATTTATCCCACAGGGTTTGCGGGTGCGGTTTTACTGGTGCTTCTACTGCTATTCTTAGTTGAAGTGGGACAACGTGATAGAAAAATTTCGCATTGCGCGGAAGTTCGGAGGCCCCGCCGATATTAATCGCAACATGAGAGAGAGGCAAGGATATGGGTTATTGGCATCACTGGATGGTCAGCAAGCATCTGTTAATACAAAGCAGCATGCTGTTTATGCATTTTTTTCTTGGGATTCACGATAGCCCGTATTGCCACGATTTATCGAAAGGGAACATCAAGTATATCGCGCTGGATAGAGAGATATAAGACTGATGGTGATCTTTCTCGAAGAGTGTCGAGCGGCTCGAACATTAAGTTCTCCCGCGAGCAACGCCAGTGGATCTTCCGGTATATTATGGACCATCACATCCTTTGTCGTTTCTTGATGAAACAAGGCGCGCTTTCATGCTTTATTGGAATCTCAGCATCAGCACCTCAAGCGTCTGGCGTCTAATGCGAGAATCGAATCTCTCGTACAAGGTTTGGCCAGGGTATGCTTGGGCCAAACCACTGAAAAGTCATTCCAGGTCATCAAGCGTCGCGCTATGCAGATATCTGTAACAGACGTGATAAGATTCTTTCGTGAGCTCACTTCTCGACACTGGACACACGAAACCTTGTCTTTTCTCGACGAAGTCTCCATTGACAATCGAGGAATGCTTCGACGACGTGGATATGCTGAAAAGGTATGTGATTTCGAGTTCGTGGGTGCTTCTCGCTGGTATCACTGCTAACAGGGTCAAAAGCTTCTTTATCGTGGAGAGTTTAACCGAATGCCTCGAGTTTCTTTGCTATGCTTCATCGATTGTGATGGACTGGTAGAGACTTTCGTTACTGATGGAACCTTCGATCGGACCCGATTCATTGCATGTTGTCGGGAGCTCGTGCTCTCTGGTAATGTACAGCAGTATCCTGGCAGACGATCTGTTTGGGTATTGGATGGCGCTCGAATCCATTGTCATCCGAATTTCACATATTACCTCCGATCATTAGGAATAATACCAATATTCCTTCCTGCTTACTGCCCATTTTTCAACCCTATTGAGTTCTTCTTCGGCTATGTGAAGAAACACATGCGTCGCGTTTATCCTGAAGGCTTCATGGCGCCTAAGGACTTGATCAAGATGGTAGCGACATCACTTGCTCGGTTCGAATCATACTCGCTACGTAAAGTGTTCGCGAACTGTGGGTATCGCCCACATGGCAGGTTTAATCCTGGAGTGGCGTATTCTGATACCCATGATACACAGTCGCTCGGTTTTCAGTAAATCAGGTTTTTAATCATAGCAACCTTCTACTATGCATGGTGTAGATCCGGCATATTGGGAATATCTCCCAATATTGCCAGACTATCTGGTCTTTCTTCGGGATGTAAAGCGCTCCTGAGTGCTCTGGCTGTTCTTCGATGACGTTCTAAATTGCCACGCAGAGTTCTCAGGCGTGAGCAGATCTGCTCCTCGAAATCGTTGATCTGTTGAAGGATATCGTCCAAAATTGCCAAAGAAGTGGTGTTGTCTTGTCGCAAAGAAGCTATCATAGCATCTCCATCAGTTGGAGAATGTCGGAATAGATGAATGATATCTATCGGGGGTGGCTGGGTGACTTAAATCGCATGCCTGTGGGCAGGCTCGGTGGATATTGAGTTCGCCCATATCTGCCAATTAATAATCTGTGAGACATAGGTAGTGCCCCAACGTTCTCGAAGCTGATTGATGATCGACAAAACCACATCATTAGACGCGGCTTCTGCACGGTCAACTGTAGCAGGCTCTAACACAGCGGCTTGAAAATCAGCATAGTGTGCAGCTGTTTGAATGTTGATTCCGTATTTGTAGATAAAGAAATCTAATACATGCCCGGTTGCAGTCCAGTTCTGCAGAATGGATGTAGACATGTCTGAGATACAATTCTAAAAAACAACATCTTGCGAACAGGAATCCAAATTTACTTTCTATACTGTAAAAGTGATTTCGATGCTTAAACGAAACTATCAGGTCCAAGTCTTCGCGCGAAGGAGGCTCGTTCCTCATCGAAAAGCTCTGATCCTCTGGAACAGCAATTCCTTGAGCATGTTGAGAGGCAACATCAAAACAGCCGTGCAGAAATCCTCGAGAGCTGAAACGTTGATCTCAAGTACTCCTAAAGAAACACCAGAACGAGCCTGTGCATTTTTATTTCTCTTCACCAAGGTATTCAGCTTAAGACTGTACAGCTGGTCAGCGTCGGGACGCTGGTTTAAACTAACCGAGCTAGACAGAGTTGGGCCAGTCGCGTCGTTCTCCGATCGTCCCTCATGAGAGAGCTGACTGCATTCCTGCGTGGTCAACAACGTCATGAGCTCTGCGAGCAGGTATGGCGATGATTGTCAGGACAGTGCATAAAAAGTACATGAAACCATCGCGGATTTTTCATTTCACGCAAAATTAACAGTAACATGTACAAAGAATTTACTTAACACAAATTTTTCCCTTTCTCTCAAAGTTTGTCTTGGGGGAGGTAGTGTGTGGGAATTATAATAATAGATGAATTTCTCCCTGTTATTGATTGGAAGTGGACACATCCCTAGATCATTGGTGATGAACAGCAAGGCGCAATCCCTGTGATTCTTATTCAACAGTTTATGAACACAGATTATTTTATCGTTCTCTTTAAAAGATGACATAAGCACACATGTGCGGTCTCTTCAGAAAGAACGCACAGTGCGCTATATGCGGGGGAAGACGGTAGCGTTGGTTACGGATGTTGGTAAAGTTCTGCTTTATTCAGTTTCATTTCACGTTGTCTGCGTGCCCTAAGGTCAAATCTGTATCAGTCGACCAGTTTTGGATGAGCTCGGATTAAATTTACGTTCGCTATTCCGGGATATTTCGATATCCCATCCCGTTTATGATGTATCGGGCGCCTCTTGGTCTGCCTCACTCGGTGCTGGTTCGTCACTAGCGGTCAACGCTACATTCCAAGACTTCTTATCCTCCAATTTCGACGACGATACCCCGAGCTCCTCAGATGATGATACCTTTCAGCCTGGCGGTTCAGACACCGACGATCTTTGTGACGCCGTTGCCGCGATTGTCGGAGCGGCGAATGTTCTCGACGATGATGGAAAGCATCGTCTGGGTGTATTGCTGATGGAATTTTCTGATGTCTTTCAGATTGGCTTATATAGCAGTCCCCTATGGATTTACAACCTATAACGGTTGAACTTCTGCCTGATGCTCGTTCCGTTCGCTGTCCTGCAGGTCGCCATGCCCCGTTGGCTCTTACGTTCCTTATTGAAACTGCTGACGCTCTCGAACGTAACGGTTGTATTTATCCTAATCTCTCCACTCATTTCGCCTCTCGAGCTAATTCAGCACCGAAATCGTCTCATCCGGGCCAATACCGCCTCAGCGTCGATCTCCGCCAGATCAATGCTCTCACCAAACAATATCATTGGCCAAACATAGACATTCCTCTATCTCGACTCGCTTGACAGCTTCGCGTGTCTTTTCATCGCTCGACGCAGATAACGACTATTGGCAGATCCTTCTCGATCCATCGGCGCAACCGATTATTTGTATTATGCATCCTCACTGCGTCTTCTCTTCAACTCGTTCGCTTCAAGGATCTGTGAACGGCAGAGCTTGGCTCCAATCTGCCATGCATCACGTTTTCGGTCGTCTTGTGGAGCGCTCTATCGAGATCAACGTTGACGATTTGCTGGTTCATTCCGCTAATGTTTAACAACATTTCTCTACTTCGTGAAGTTTTTTTGCTCGCTCGATGACATCTTGTCCGCTTTCGCAAATCACGTTTATTTCAGTCTGAGACCAAATTTTGAGGCATGTTATATTCTGCCGACGGCGTCCGCCACGATCCAGCTCGCATTGATGGTATCGTCAATATGACCCACCCCACCACCGCCGCCGGTCTTATGCAATTTTTATGCTCAATTAACTGGGTGCGCTCTAACATAATGTGTTATAACAGACTCGTGACTCCCCTGCAGGATCTGCTCGCGCAATGTCTGGCTCAGACAGCGTGTCGTTCCAGTAAACAAGCCGCTATGATTTGCCTGGCCGCTTTAAACCCTAGTTGCCAGTGATAATTCCCCGCGCGCTCGTCGCTCGATGTTGTCAGTCCGATGCACCGGGCCATACCGCAATGCAGCGGTTCTCAATGAGTGGCACTTCTGGCTGGAAGATATTGTCCCTGGCGGGACCGTCGAGGCACACGTGACCAGTATCAAGCTCTATCACGACCGGTCTTTCAACGAGACCAAAGAGTTAAAATCGTATGTATCGTTTCAGATGCGTTTTATTGTGAGCCAGCTTCTTCATGTTCGGCTCGATGATGGCAACTGGCAGATTTTGGTCAAAGTGGCCGGTTTCCCGGATGACGAAAACACATGGGAACCTGCAGATATACTAAATGTGTCCGCAAATGTGACAGATCTTTGCAGTTGTCAGTATATGTAACAGATCTTTGCAAATGTCTGTCAGATCACCCAGTCACACATAAAAATCGCTGAAGACACAGATATATTTTTTGAAAATATGGGTCTCTTCCTGTTGAATTGTTAATCAATCAGCTAATGGAATCTGTAAACCGGTTATATTAATCACCTCTGGGAGCAGAACGCTGGCCTTCACCTAATCCATAACTTCTCTTGCTGTCAAGGAGAACTCCTTGGAGCTCGCTCGGAGTTCCCAACTGCCTGAAAATATACAGCACTTAATTCTGGGAACAGATCAAGTTCAATTTCCAAAGAAATCTTAAAGCTACAGAAAAGGGATTAATTCAGAAGTCCGTGAATCTGTTTGGAGGTCGTTTTAGTGGGCGTCGAAAAAAGTTCGACAGATCTTTGGCTATGACTGACAGCATTCGGAGGCTCCAGCAGGACTTTAGGCTCAAAGGTCTGCGACTCGAAGACTTTCAGAGCCTTTTACGGACACCTTTACTCATTGAAGACGTTCAAGATCTCGTCATGCTGTTCGCTCGCATTCGTCTTGCTGTTCCTGACGTCCGTCAGATGTCGGACAACCTAGCCCTCCTCTAGCTCCGTAGGGGGAGGTGTCGCTCGTAAGGCGTTGCCTACGCCGACTCACGCAGTTTTCCGTTTTGGTGTTCCATTGGTATCAAGATAATACACCTCAGAGTGTTAGAACCTTACCTTCCTGCCTTGTCCTCTGTCCTTTCACAGGGACCACAGTTACTCCGGTACTTCCGGTTCTAACAGTCGCTATTCAGGAACCATCCCAGACCTCCCTCTTTGTTACAAGAGGAGGCATTACCGATACTACTGGAAAATACCGTCGTGATAAGGGAACCAAGAGGTGGCATTACAGATACTACAAGTATTGTCGTTTTCAAAACATTTTTCCAGAGGCCCTACAATGGTACCCCAATAAAGAAGCTGCGTGTCCCATGAAAAAGGTGCGAGACCCGATCTACTGATGCCAAAAGATCGCTTTAAGAGCATGCTCCTGACTGTAGGTTTGACTGCAAACTAGTCATAATGACGGTTTTAATGTTATACTCGGCACCATTTAAACTAATCCTGCCTTTTTAGAACCTTTGTGAGGAGGGTCAGAACTGAGAGGTTGTCGTAGGCAATCTGGGTCCGCGACAATCAAGGGTTCCTCTTCTGTTGCAGCGGTAATAGATGCCGAGCGAAGACATGAGCTGGCTTTGCCAGGTGCTACATTACGTTTATGGAACACATTTGGCAAATTGTTCGGTGATTTTGGGACCCTATGAAAAAAGTACATAAGGATGGAACCGAAACTTCGAGCAAGCCGGAGACGTTTATTTCTAGGTGGCCCAGGCAACGACCGCTCGTTGGGACGAAGACGTTGATCGCCAATGTAGAAGACTACATTGAACAAAATCCGAATCTCTATACTCAGAGCTACAGAACGAACTTTGCAACAAGAATGCCGGGCCCTTCGGCACGATTTGAAAATCACCAGAAAGGTGTTGGAGAAAAGGGCCAGCGAAAGTACTCCTGAGCAGCTGAAAGCTTTTTTATTGCAAAACTTCGACCGACTTATTCATTTCCAGAGCAGTTGGTGTCTATCGACGAGAGCAGTGAGAAAGGCCAAGATTGTCTACGCCGACATTAATAGTCTCGTATGAGCACTCCAGCGCTTGTTCATCAGCTTTTGCAAAAAGGTGCGCGAGTGTCATTTGCATGGGAGACTGCTTCGGACACTTTCACTCGACAGAACTTCCATACGCCTTTTTTACGTTCAATAAGTCAATTTTTACAGCCCTGGCCGATGCTCAGAATCAGTGACACTGGACAATGCAACAATCCACCCGTATTGTGAACTGGAAGACGCCATTCACAAATGTGGAGCCATCATGGTTTATTTCCCGCCATATTTACCGCAATTATCCAGCTGAAAAGAGGGTCTGCGTTGCTGAAACAATAACTGACCAAATGCAGAACAGGTGTTCCGACTGTTCCCGGATCTGGGTTTTCAGACAACGATGCCTCTCTGCACGCGATTTCGCAACGAAGGACTTAAATTTTATGCTTCAAGTGGATCTTGAGAAGACCAAATTTCAGTCGTGATCTACTTGTAAATGTGGCCAAGTACCTGAGATTGCGCTGAGAGCATCCAGCCGACTATTTCTTGGAATTCCATAAACCCCATTCGAAGCACTTTTTTGAAACCTCAGGAAGCTGCGGTCTTTTAACTAAAACCCATTATTATTTGTAATTTATTTTTAAACACCTAAAACAGCACCAAAAACCAGAACCAAACGTTTTAGAAGCCGTTTTGCAACGATTCGCAGGATTCGGAATCCCCATAAGAGATATCGGGAGGGACAGTAAGAGTAAACACCATTACAGATGGATATGTTCCCTTCGTGCTGTTGATGACCCGCTTTTCCATTGAAGGAAGCATATTTTTCGAAAATGGAATACTGAGCGAGAGAGTTTCTGCTTTACCTCAAAAATATTGCAGAGTTGCTCTTGACTCGGAGCAGGATAAAATACTATTTTTGTCACTGGGTTTAATGTAGAAATCTGGGTCCATCACTTTCTGGGAATACTTAACAATCAAGCTATGCCATGAACAGAGACTGCCGCGGTTACCGAGTAGCTTGAGGTAATGTTCAAGAACACCGTTGCACGCGTTCCATCTGCCCACCACACTGTTTCGAAAGGTCTCATGTAAAATTGAAACCCATTTTGACGACCCCGAAGAGGGGTGTTTTAGTCGGTAACATTATTGTCCTTTTTCCTCTCCTCGACATCGGAGCTGAAGATTTTCAAATCACGCTTATGATTCATAATCAATGGCGTAATTTCTTCCTCCCCATCTCCGGCAACAATCTCATGCGCAGCCGCTATGAAGTGTCAAAAATATTATAGAAATGCCGAAAAAAGGTGCATATCACCATTGTCGGATCGGTTAGATCGACATTGGCGTATCTTTCTCCCCGGTAGCGCAGAATAACGCAAACAGGGCATGATACGCTTTTACTTGTTTCCGGTGATCGTCTTGCCATCAATGACATCCTTAAGCTCTTCTAAGATTGCGGGCAGGCGTTTGTCGTGCTCGGCCGTCAATGGCGAGACTTTGTTAGACTTCTTTGGACATGATTTATAGTACGAACTCAGAAGTTTGAATGGCCGCTGTTAAATTGACCTACGATTGACCTACGCACAGCAATTGATCAACTCCGGGCGCAGTTTTGCTGTACCTACAATTGACCTATTATCTTGAAAATGACCTAATTGCTCTATTTTTATATAAATGACCTAAATTTGACCTGCAATACCGACATTTTACTGCGACCTAAAATTGTCCTACGGCCCCCATTTGACCTACAAATTGACCTATAAAACCTAATAGCTGGGTTTACACTACAAATCTCGACAAAATTTTCTATATTGACTGCTGGTTGTAGTTCAAACATTTTGTATTGGAAAGATAGACAGCACACACTGTGTAGTGAGGCTGTCTCACATTGAAGACAAATAGAACAACTGAGTCAATCGATGCT
>RBZT01000845.1:0-39333 GCA_003693705.1 Polymyxa betae
GGGCTGCGCCGCTCTGCCAACAGTTTCAACTGCGTTTTATCTCTACAGTATTCTGTAATCGTTTTTCATGTTCTTTCCAGATTGAATATGGGACAGTTCGGGGGCGTTTGCATTGTCTCACGGCAAAACTTAAGTGACTTCCAAACAGCTGCTCACCGTTTTCTGGCGATAGCCATCCCTTTAACGCAATGATTTTCAAGCAAATCTTGATCATGGATGTTCGGTACTAATCAATTCATTACAGGCTCTCGTAAGCTTCGTACTCTATAATCTGACCCAGTCCAAAGTCTGCGGAACGGTCTTCAACAGCCCATGTTCAAACGCAGTGGAATTCTTAATGAATGACGCTGTCGCAAAGTCAAAAAGCTGATATAAAGGAAAAAAGGAAAACTGCGATGCAGTTTTAAAAAGTGCGTCCAAAAGTGCGTCCCCGCTTTTATGCGTGCGCAGTAACAGCGAATCCCGTTTTTTCTCCACTTCGCACTCTATCAACTTTATGCGATAATTTTCAAGTCAGTATTTGTTAGACTTGAATAATTGCTCTGTGATGCTGCCCAGCCGACCGAGTTGTATCGATTGACAGTGATATTTTATGCCAAGAGCCACCCTAGGAGGACAGAATTGAGAGAGACGAACTTTGTATGGACGCCTTGAAGAGCTAAGATGTCCTGTACGGTATGAATTGTGCAGATATCGATTTCCGCTCGAACACAGCTTCGTCAATTCCTTTTTCATGAGCCTCTAACAGGGCACTTCTTAGCAATGAGGATATCCCATGTCGAAGGATATTTTACTTAGGGGTTTTGATTGGGCTTTTTGATGGTTTCTTCAGCCTTGCATGGTGTATAGTCCCCTCCACTCATTATTTCAATCAATTTCTCAGCTTCTACCTGCATTAATACCAGTGTCAGGATTATCGCGCTCTAAATCAATGCATTTAACGCTGATAAAGAGTTCATCCTATGTGATATTGTACTACTGAAACATTTTTTTCGGTCCAGCTTACAGTTTTCAGAATTGGGGTGTCAACACAGACCGCGCTCTGTGAAAACATCGCGAAATCGACAAAAAAAAACAGTTCCCTTGGTTAGGGCCAGAGGTCCACGGCCCGAGTATCTAACCAACTGCACCACAGCTGTACGGCTACAAAAGGCAAATAGTGGCTCTCTGGCAACAAATACTTTATTTCCAAATACAGTCCAAACTCGCTATAACGACCCTGGCGGGGTTTTCTTCATTGTCGCTATAAAACTATGGGGTTCCTTTCATACTATGGACCATTTGTATGTATGGACTCGCAGCAGTTATTGGAATCGTTTTTGGGGTTTAAGATACAAAATAGAGCTTTACAAACTTCACGAAGTTCGTCTGCCAGTTTTTTTTGGGATTATCCCGAGCAGTGCTTAACAACTTTCAATGCGCTTCGACTTGCCGTCGTTAACTTCAGTTTGCTCACTTGATTCTCATACTTCCTAAGATCTATTACATTGCCAGAGATAGACGAGCGGCAGACCTGGTAACACAATCTTTCAGAAACCAGCTCTGCGATTCTATTTCTTTTCTCTGTAATGGTATCATTGTATAATGGGCAATTCAGCTGTTTCTCGGCTATCCCGAGCAACTCACGCTTTCTAGAGACCATGAGATAAAAGGGTTCTGGGCGCCAGACGCAAAGCTAACCCTCCAGCTGGCTAGTTTAAGGGTGACGAGTCAATGGTAGAATATCAAGAGTGTATTCTTAAGGATCGAGATGACAATCAAAGAGCCGCATTAGAATCTCATATGACAGGCATGGGCTACGCCGCCATGTCATTGATGTGGTTGTAGAGAATCCATAGAACAATATCCCTAAAATGTAACATTATCGGGCTTCTATGAAATTGTTGTTATAAAGAGTGTCGTTATAGAGAGGAAGGATTGTACCGGTATTGGGTTATAACTTACAATGCAGCTATTCCTATATCTCAATAATTGACCTTACGTATTCCGAGACGGCAGTTTTCCTGAATGCTGAGAGATCTAATTTGAGCAGAAGGCTCTTCACAACTTCAGCGCGCGTTGTATATTCAAAGAAACAGCTTCTGGAACCTCTGCTATGTTGCAAATCCAAGAAAGAATGACAATCAAGTCACGTTGTTAGACATCTTTTCAAAAGCATGACGTTCTTGTCAACAGTCAATCTCAAGTTCTCATTACAAAGATTACTGTCAGATTTTTAATGACAAACTGGAAATATTTTTATAAGGCTGAAAAATTCGAAAATTTCAATTATTGCGGTAGGGCAGCTGCTTTTTCCGGCCCCGGGCGAGCAATGGAGGCGAATCGGGATCCAATCCGGCGAACAGCTCGCCAGAACTGAGCATCACCGAATATGTTGCTGATACCAAGAGCGATGGCAAGACCGAGAGATGTATAGCTCATACCATTCGAGCACATTCGATGGAAGAACGTGAGCTGGGCAAAAATTCCCATCAAAATCATCAGGAAATGTCCGATGTGCTTAACCCTGCGGCTCAACGCCGATCCGATCTCACGGAAGGGAATAAAACATGAAACGAGTCCGAGGATCACCACAGGCAAGGAACCAGCCCTGGACACAGGTCTGAATACATAGAGAAACGTTACCATGAGTTATGTTACCAGGGGTAGACAGATGCGAGGCAGTCTTCGCTGGACCAACCAGACAGGATATAATGCAGCACTCCAATCAGACCAAATAATGTCCCGTCACGGATGTTGTCGAGTGAGTCGTACCCGTCTGGTAACATTATCAGATTCCATCAAGTAACGTATAGGGTTTATGCTTACCTTGTAATGAAATTGTGGCAGTTTCAGCGGGTTGGATGGATTGTGTGACAGTTTCCGGAGCGGTTTCGGCTGTGTTTTGGAGGCCCATTTCGATATCTGTGAGTCACGTTACTTTGTGGACTATGGTAACGAAACTGTAAGTTGCCCAAATGATTCTGGACTGAGGGAGTCAAGTCCGAGACAGCGGCTGAAGCGTTGCCAGACCCATCGGTAGGATCGGCTTTGACATCTATAACGAAGTTAGGTCGTGAGATGAAACATTAACAGTACAGGATGGTTACCAAGGAAGGTGACAGTAACGGCCAGTGCCAGAATCAGCAGAGATTGAAACGTGTTCATGGTAACAGACAGATTGCGATATGGACAGACTCGGGGGGGTGGGGTCATCCGGCAATCGCACTGGCGGGCTGCTCTGAGTCGGGAAAATCCGACTCTGACGGTATATCCGATCTGAATCCGAGGCCCCATCCTGTTGTAGATTAATCACAAATCCGAGTTGACTCATTTAGGCTTGTCCTCCTGCTTTGTCGAAGATTAATCTCAAATTCGATTTGATTTATATAGGCGTGGCCCTAGATTAATCACAAATGCGTTTTGATTGATAGGGGCGAGGCGCTCTGCTTGTCCAAGTTCAATCTCAAATCCGATGTGATTGATGGGGGGAAGAACGCCTGAAAACTTGCGAGCTGTCTGAGATTTGAGAAATTTTTATATGAGGCTGGGCATGATTGTCGCTCTTACTAATCCTCATAATGGGTTCACTCTATCCCATTGTTGCCAGCCATTGTCGTCCGACTCCATTCTGTTTGTTGGCAATGGCTTTTGCAATGATTACTTTGTAGCTGTCTGTGGCGAGCGACACCAACAGCCCTAACCCTAACACCCTCACTTAGTGAGGCGGAGCCCCCCAAAACCCATGACGAGGCCGCGATCGTGGAGTCGTCTTCCGAGTTCCGATGATGGCAAAGAGACCGATCCTGCCCAGCCCACAAGAGAGGCCGCTCCCGCCAAGGCAACTGCTTTAACTAGCAGAGTCCCGAAGTGTCGCTTCTATTAAGCGACGGTTGCGCAACCCTGTGACCTGTCGTGACCAGTCCTGTTTCCGTGTCATTTTTATCATTATTCTTTTGGAAATAAAATCGTGGTTCAATTCTGCTTGACCACCGTCTGCCGACTTCCTTGAGATTGTCCATCACACTTTTTAATTCATTGAATATACTGCTAACAGGATTTGATACTGCCATTTGGTAATCTGAATCCACTGAAGAGGGTTTAGAAGCAGATTTTTTCTTGTAATATGCTTTATAAGAGGTGGCTTATGAACAGAATAGATGTTCCGAAACTTTCTATGGGCAAGGATTCTGTCTGCTCTGTTAACTTGATGAATTTGCTCAGTGAAAAACAGCTGATAGTGATGAGAGAAATAGAACCCCTCGTCCAACATTTCCACAACATTTATGACAACTTCTATGACAATTTGGAAATCCTTTAAGATCCTGCACCGAAAAAGAGTTACCGATTGATACACAAGTAGAATTTGTTTATTGAATGGCATTGATAGAAGCCTGTTAACAGTTGGGTGAAGCGTTTAATATTATCTATAACAATCCAGGCTGGGATTAACAGCAAGGACTATTCAGTTACACCCGTCGAGATACGAGACATGATAATGTTACAAACCTTCGGCGAGGTTACGTCCAATCTGTGAGATGAACCCCAAATAAGGTATAACATGAATCGAGCCAAGCTTGTAACGTTTCATTTCTCAGACCCGTCCTGGGTCAATGCGCAGGATCATGGGACTGTCATAAAATGGCCAGGAGCAAATTCGACAAACCAGGACCCAGATGTAACTGTAATCGAAACGTGGCCCAGAAACGTTACATTACCAGTTGTCAGTGTCACGGGTTTGGCCACAGTCAGATTTTTAATGCCAAGATGGAAATAGTTTTATAAAGTTGAAAAAATCGGTTGGGGAGCGTGTTCTTCCGGCCCCGAACGAGCAATGGAGGCGAATCGGGATCCAATCCGGCGAACAACTCGCCAGAACTGAGCATCACCCAATATGAGGCTGATACCAAGAGCGATGGCAAAACCGAGAGAGGTATATTTCATACCCTTCGAGCACATTCGATAGAAGAACGTGGACTGGGCCATAATTCCCATCAAAATCATCAGCAAATGTCCGATGTGCTTAACCCTGCGGCTCAGAACCGATCCGATCTCACGGAAGGGAATAAAACATGTAAGGAGTCCGAGGATCACCACAGGCAAGGAACCCGCCCTGGACACAGGTCTGAGTATAGAGAAACGTTACCACAAGTAATGTTACCAGGGGTAGACAGATGCGAGACAGTCTTCGCTGGTCCAAGCAGACAGGATGAAATGCAGCACTCCGAACAGACCGAAAAAGGTCCCGTCACGGATGTTGTCGAGCGAGTCGTACCCGTCTGGTAACATTATCAGACACGCATCCCAATCAGGTAACGTATAGGGTTTATGCTTACTTGGTAATGAGACTGTGGCAGTTTCAACGGGTTGGATGGATTGTGTGACAGCTTCCGGAGCGGTTTCGGCAGTGTTTCGGGGGCCCATTTCGATATCTGTGAGTCACGTTACTCGCTGGACTATGGTAACGAAACTGTAAGTTACCCAAATGATTCTGGACTGAGGGAGTCAAGTCCGAGACAGCGGCTGAAGCGTTGCCAGACCCATCGGTAGGATCGGCTTTGACATCTATAACGAAGTTAGGTCGTGAGATGAAACATTAACAGTACAGGATGGTTACCAAGGAAGGTGACAGTAACGGCCAGTGCCAGAATCAGCAGAGATTGAAACGTGTTCATGGTAACAGACAGATTGCGATATGGACAGACTCGGGGGGGTGGGTCGGTTCGCATCCGGCAATCCCGCAGGCGGGCTGCGCTGAGTCGGGAAAACCCTGCTCTGACGGAATATCCGACCTGAATCCGAGGACCCCATCCGGTTTCAGATTAATCACAAATGCGTTTTGATTGATAGCGGCGATGCTCTTAGGCTTGTCCAAGATTAATCTCAAATCCGATGTGTTTGATGGGGGGAAGAGCGCCTGAAAACTGGCGAGTTGTCCGAGATCTGAGAAATTTTTGATACCAGGCTGGTACGATTGTCGCTCTCACTAGTCCTCGGGATGGGTTCACTCTATTCCATTGTTGCCAGCCATTGTCGTATGACTCCATTCGAACCATTCTACTGACTCTGTTGGTAGGCAATGGCAGTTGCGAGGATTATTTTGCAGCTGTCTAAATCATTGAATATACGGCTAACTGGATTGGATTCTGCCATTTGGTGATCTGATTACATGCCTTCCAGAATTTGTTGCCGGTAGGGTTTCCAGAAACAATTTTTCACTAAACTTTCTGTGGAATACACTCAATGATGATTCTGCTCTGTTAACTTGATGAATTTGCTCAATGAAAAGCAGCTGTTTGTGATGAGAGAATCAGAACACTCGAATCCAAAATTTCACCAACTTCACACATTGGAAATCCTTGGGATCGTGCACCGAAAAAGATGATAGATTGATACACAAGTAGAATTTTTTAGTTTATTGAATGACATTGAAAGAAGCCTGTGAATAGTTGGGAGAAGCCTGTGAATAGTTGGGTGAAGCGTTACAATTTTTAACAATCCAGAAGAGGATTAACAGCATGAACTAGACTGTAGCGCCTGTTGAGATTCCAGACATGATCATGTTACAAGCCTTTCGTCGAGGTTACGTCCAATCTGTGAAATGAATCCCAAATATGGTAACGTAAATCGACCCAAGCTTGAAACATTTCTGACTCAGATCCGTCCTGGGTCAAACTGCGGGATTGAATCATGGGAAGGATTGTCACAAAAAGGCGCGGACCGATTCCACAAACCTGGACCGAGATGTAACTGCAATGGAAACGTGGCCCAGAAACGTTACATTACCAGCTGCCAGTCTAATGGGTTTGACAGAAGCGTGGCGAACCTCCGATAACGAAAGAACCTCAGCATGTTTCTGTACTCATAATGTTACATCTATGTAACGAGTACATCGAAATAGTAACGGCTTTTACAGCCAGAATTTCTATCAATAAAATGACACTGCGCCAAACACTTGGTGGACAGGCTAAGCGCAGCCTTTCGACAGTTGTATGATAAACTGCTCAAGCTAGGTACTATTGTAGCGACTGTACTAAGCACTCTATCTTCTCCGAAGATTCTCTGGAATATTCTACAAGCCCGATATCCATAACTCCACTAGACTAAAGATAAATCGAATTCTAACCTGATTGATATGCTAGAACCATCACGCAATTACCCAGACCCTAACTTCGCCAGCGCAGCCACCACAGCAAGCGCAACCCATCATACCATTCACCATTGTCGAAAGGCTGCGCTCAGCCTGTCTACCACCTAGGGTTTCGGCGCCAGTGTCAAGCCTGTCAATCTAATTCTGTAGCCCACCGTTAACAGGGTAGACAGGAGGAGCTAGACACACTCGCATTTCTCTGCCTGTCTACCTTTTGCCCCATTTCAAGTGTACCTCTCGAAGGTGGACTCGTGCCAAGCCGAAAGAGGCCGCGCTCTGGTACAATCAACTATTCTTTCAACAAAATTTTATAAATTTCTATTGCTTTTAGGACAGCATCCGCTTCTTTAACGATACTCGATACATGTGATGTAACGTTTACATTACAGGATTATACCGACATGATGATAGTCATGGTCAGAGCTGCCTGGATCAGTATCAAACCTGGACTTGGGTCATGGAGAAAGTGGCCGCTAACTGGTACAAAATCTGCCATTTTCTCATCAAAGAGCTACAAACTCAGCGCCAATTCTTCGTTGTTGCGAAGCTTTTGACCAGTTTTCCGCTGCTGGTTGTTCCTTTTTCATGAAGGAATCAGATACCATAAGAACACCGACATATTGAGGTCCATCTGTCGCTCTGGCTTTCATGTGAATGCGCAATTTTCGTGCAAAAAAGCCACTGAAAACTAAACTGATTGTAAATAAGGCCCATCCGAATGGTCCGCTTCCTCGAAATACTTTCTACCTGCAAAATCGTCTATGTGCGAATTGCTTCTTTATTGAAATAACGAATTTGATTTAAAAGAACAAAAGAATTGACCGTTTCGAGCATGTTGAAGTTAACTTGAATCACCGTTAAAGTACTGAATGAGGAAACGTCCGACTCTCAGACCGAGAAAAACGAGGAACACCGTGGATAGAATCCACGATACCAAGGCTTTGTAAGGATTACAGACGCCATGAATCGTGAAGCCAATTCCGGACGTGAATAATCCAAACAGGAAAATGCCCTGTCCGACACGGAACCAATTCTGGCTGAATTCCGTCCCGTGTCGATTAGGGGTCGAATAGGCGAATGGAATGCAGATGCACATGATGGCAAAGCTCACCCACCTACAACAATAATCAACCAAAATTGATGAAATTCAAAGATATTTTATCAAGAAATTTCCGAATCGGAAGCTCGGCAAGATCAAAATTATCTTAAATTTAAACCGATCATGGCCAAATTCCATAAAAAATCATGAGATTTTAGAAGAAAAGATTTAGACATGTTGTAATGTTACCAGTTGGGCTCAGGGACGCAGCCATCAGCATTGCGGATTGATAGAGCGAACACGAACCACAGCAGAAGCAGGACACGGAATAGCGGAGTAACGAAATTGTCGAACGTGGGCGACCCTGATGGATTTGGCTTCTATGGGTTTCGTAACGTAATTGTCGTTACCGGTGATTGTATCGGACTGGCAGCTGCAGCAACCCGAAGATGGGCGTTCGATCTCGTGGTGATAGAGCTGACTATCAAGCAGCCCGATCTCTGATTCTGCTGCACAAACGTTACACAGACATGAGTGACACGTAACGTTGCCGTGTACCTCCGTATGCGGGTGGATGTGCAGGTTGTACCGCCTCGGGATCGTTTCCTTGCAGCTGACCGGGGACCATAGCTTTCGCATCTGTAACACGAAGGTCAGAATGATGGTAACGCATGCGGTAACGTGGCTGACCTTGGGGTAGGATGGCCGCACCCAAAGCTAGAGCGAGTATGACCCGATTAGAGATCATTGGGAATCGATGGGAAGATGAAGAGAAAACAAAGAACGGATAAGTACACGGACACCGTGGCCCTCAACGGGAATTATGTTGGAATGACTGGAGTGCACATTAAGTCATCATCTCACAGGGGGTTAGGGTTTAGCGCAGCCCTCTCCCTCTCCTAAAGAACATCGTTAGCAACCCCAACACCATCAAACTGTCGTATCAAGTGACGTGAAATGTTGTATGACCAGATTGCGACGAGCATGGCCAATTAGTGGGCCGCGTCATACTTTTGGAATTCCGATGGCCTGTCATCAGGTCCAGTACGACCCCGAGCAACATTGGCTGCCTATAACGGCATCAACGCAAGACAAGCAGTGACCTGTTGAATTGAGAAAAAATTCACGGCAATGTTAAAGCTAAAATCTTTTGTGTTTGTAAAAGAAGAGGCCTTACGAGGAGAGAGCATCGAATGATAGAAGGCGTTACCAAAAGCAGATGGAATCCTCGGCAATATAAAGGTAAAAATTATGGTGATACAAAAAATTCAATGTGGAGACTTATACAGAAGAACAAGTTTTGACATAATGTAGAGAGGGATTCGAATTTCGTCTTTAAGACAGCTCAGACATCTGCAGCGATACAAGTCAACTGCAGAGCCAAGGACGAAGAAGCAGAATGGGCATTCAACCCTTGAGGATCTCCAGGACCATGTTTAGAATATTGACTGCAAAGCCTTGATGGTTGTTTGTGAAACCCGTGATTAAAACCTACGAAGCATTCAATTATGGATACAAAGTTGGCATGGAAAGTTGTAGATCTCGTAGATTATTTTGACGAAATGCTGCCAACGAATTCATGTATAGACAATGGTCTCTATTGCGATTCTTTCTTAAAATGTGGTTTCTAATGTTGTCAAAAGCGCATTGAGATGATACATGTTTGATGGAAAGTAGAGATGGAGACGTTTATTTCCCGATATAGCTGCGCAATTTGCCAATGGACGTGAGTCCGGCGAATATGCCTGCAAATATTGATAGCATGGCTTCGAAATTGTTGGAAAGGCCACCAAATCCGAATCCGAACATCATGGCTGTCATCGACACTAGAAACATCATCTTGGCGACTTTGAAGATCTTCTGAGAGAGAGCGGACTCGGACGTATTAGCGGAAGGTAAGCAAAGAGGAAATACCATAACGCAGACGATCATCACGAGGCCCTAAACAGGAATCAAATTTCGAAACCTGAAGAAATTGCTGAAAACGTTTCTACCAGAGATTTTCGTCAAAAAGGCCATCACAATCGCGAACAAAGAATGTGTGCGAGTTGAGCATCGTCATTAAGACCAAAATAATTGATGAGATGTTGTTAGGCAAGTCTGGTAGAGAATCAGAGGCAGAAATTTTTTAGCACTTGTTACGTTACAGACCTCGTACCACCGAGATTCCGTTAAATTTGGTCTCTGATACATATATTCCGCGTGTAAATTCCGGAACCGACTCGATCAGAGCGCCCATTTCAATATCTGATTGAAAACGTTACTATATGATGGAAAGTGAAAAACAGTTACGGACCTGTATTGGAGCCGAGCAGAGGAGATCCCTCGGATTCATTGACAGCATTGGTTTTACCAGCCAGGGCGCCTGAGACATGGACGGTCAGCGTTTGTAAGCGTGGAGATGAAGGTTACAGACCAGAGGCGATCAGGGCCAGAGCAAGAGCGAATACGACGATAGATCAGATAGACATCGTGTCAAGACAACAACAATACAAATGAGAAGAGAGACCTAGATGAGCAGATGTCCGCAGTCCGCAGAAATTATGGGCGCAGCCCTCTCGCTGTAAAAATTTCTGCGTGTTAAAATACAAATCATTTTTTTTAAGAGGAAGAGAGAGCGTCGAGGGATAGGGATCGTTACCGAAGCAGATGGAAGCCACGTCAAGATAAAGGTAATAATAATGGTGCGACAAAATATCAATGTGGAGACTTATAGAGACGGAGAAGGTTTAGCATTTTCGTGTTTAGAGACAGCTCAGACGTCTGCGGCGATACAAGTGATCGGCACAAGCAAGGACGAAGAATCAGATTGGGCATTCATGCCCTGAGGAGCTCCAGTACCATGTTTGGAATAGTAACTGAAGAGCCTCGATGGTTGTTTGTGGAAATCGTGATTAAAACCTGCGAAACATTCAATCATGGATACAAAGTTGTCATGAAAATTTGTAGATCGCGTAGATTATTTTGACGAAATGCTGCCAACCAATCAATATAGACAAAGGTCGATATTGGGATGCCTTCTTAAAATGTGATTTCTAAATGGCAAATGCTGTCAAAATCGCATTGAGATGATAATAACAACATCATTTATAATCAAAAGAGAAACCAATCGTAAATATATATCTTTTATAATACATATTGTAGCCCTTCAATCATCTCAGATGATTTCAACTGAATGTGAGTTTCATTCATCGCTGACACAAAATACACAAACACATATGGAAACTTTTAGAAAAATAGTCGAAGGAACAGCAACGGAACGAATCATGTTTGATGGAAAGTAAAAAGGCAACAGGATAGAGGCTGTCAGTAAACCATTGTTGTAAATTAACCCTAAGAATTGATATGTATTGGAAATGCTAAAATCAGTGCATACAGCAACGTTTTTTGACATCCCGGCTGTGATGGAATTCTCCAAACATAGCAGTCGTGCAAAATCCTTTGATCCGTCTCAATAGAGCGGCGTCTGAATAGATATATGCAAGGCGACGGAGTCTGTAGGAGTCTTCAGACAGCGTATGATAGCGCGTTGAAACCACGCGATCATGTAAATTATGGATTCGCGATAACAAAGTTTGAAATGTACCAGGAAAAGAACGCTCTCTGTATTGATACATTGTGAGAATCAGAATAATTACGCCCATCTTTACTACGGCGAACTGAATCTCATCCAGCTCAGATACTTAGCCATGAAAGAATGCCAAAATCGATTTTTTAATCGATTTTACACAAGAGCTTTTGTCCATATTATCAATCCGGCTTCCTTGTAGTCATTACAGTCGTGCACAGAATCGCCATACTGGCCCGTTAGAGCCATCGATGATAGAAAGGACCGCAGTCGACTGCGAAGCGTAATGCGCTCAGTGTGGGCGTTGTAATGTGATGTTCCGATTCTTTTCTTAATCTGGCTTTTTATATAGCTCGCTATTACGTCAGAATCACGTTGCGAAATAGTCTTCGTATGACCCGTATGATTTTTCGTACGAATCCTTCCGACTTCTTAATGCTAAACCGCATGCTGTTGGAGTTTATTGTTTTGAAGAGACCTAACTTCAGCTACAGGTGATGTCTAGAACTCAATACTAACACATACTGAAATGTAAAACGATTGGCATGCATCCAGTCGTACTATCTAACATTAGCGCGAAGATAGGAAAGGGGTGATTTGCGCAGCCCTCTGGAAATTGCTTCAAGCATGTGCGTGGGATTCTCTCTCTCTCTCTCTCTGGACATCTCCAGGGCGTCGTCAGCCGGGCTCAGAGATCGCAGTTGGGACCGTTCCGCTACCGGCGCTGACCAGTCTTCACCACCCATTGATAGTGGGGTAGCGGTGGAATGTTGTGCTAAGCGCAGCCATGGAATTTTTTTGTATGGTAACTACTGCCGGAACCCCTCAACAATGTACTGAAACCCATTGTTGAAGGCATCGCCAGCGCTCTGAACCGTAGATGCTTCCTGTTTTTGTAAAGCTGTAGTCCATTCATGTTGGATGCAGGCTCTTAATTAGCTACCGATTTTAACAATGTAGTCGGCCTGTTGATGAGCATTAACAGCGGTATTGGCAACCCAGAGTTGCGTTTGCGTCATTTTGGGCGTTTTGTACTCTTGAAATTTTGGCCGAAAGATGCGATGGCAGCTATCGGATTCAAGTCTAATTGGCCACCGATCGTAAGGGAATACATTCCTGCCAACCCTAAGCCTTACAATTATAGTATGTATAGTATTTGCTCAAAGCGTTGATAATCGCTGCCATGACCAGAAGATATAGAAGATTTGCATTGCAATTCAATTATTGAATACTCCATAGCCATGGGTCGAATTCAACCGTAATGGATCGATGCTCTACAGGACAAATGTCCTGATTTTCATATGAAATTTTCTGAACTATGGATGTCGATGAATCAACCTCTGACGCTACAGGTGCCCCAGAGGGTTTCCCCTGGTGCATCATATTGGGAAATTACAGAGCCGGCCGTCACCGGAGGCACGCTCAATCTTGAAGTTATCTATATAATTTGTCTCAGAACACAGACATTTCACTCTGCGTCTTATCGGCTACCTGCAGCTACAATACGATAGGAGCAACGTTCAGCGACTACGACAGCAACAGCATGTCCGGGAACGTTCGGAGTCAAAGGAGATCGGCTTCTGCCGACGCTGATGGGAATATCACCAAGCAAGACATTAAAGATCAGGAGTATGCTAAGCGTTATCCTGTGATTTGCAAGGTGACCATTTCCCTTTTACCTAGCTATGATTGACTCTCCAGCTTTCGAAACAGGTGTCCAAGGATTGACTATTCGTTCATTCCATCTGTGAAGCCCTTCCCTTTCATTCTGCGCTGCAGAATGGCACCAAGATGGGCAATTTTACGAAGCGCATCTGTTTTGATTCCAGTATCATGTCTTCATCTGTTGAACACGACCGTCCTTCTGATGACGAGTGCGATCTCCACCTTCTAAATCGCCAGCGCCTAGAGCCGTAGACGTCATCTCTGGGCGTCTCTGCTGTTGAAATTTTGGCCGAATGAGGTGATGCTGGCTATCGGATTCAAGACTAATTCACCACCAATTGTAAGGGAATACATTTATGCCAACCCTAACTCTTGAAAATGCTGAATTTATAGTATATGTTCAAAGCGATGATACTTTCTGCAATGACAAGACAATATGGAAGAATTGCATTGCAAGGTCGGGTCCTCTTCCTCCAACTAACTCAATTTACTGATCATTCCATAGCCATGGGTCAAATTCAACCCGAATGGATTGATGATCTTCTGGGGACATGTCCTGATTTTCATGACGAAATTTCTGAACTGATGGATATCGATGAACCAACTTCTGACGCCACTGGCGACACAGCAAGTTTCCCCTGGTGCATCAAGGATCAGGAGTATGTCAAGTGTTATCCTGTGATTCGCAAGGTGACCATATACCTGTTACTTAACTATGATTGACGGTTTCCAGCTTTTGAAACAGGTTTCTCAAGGATGGACAATTCATGCAGATATTGGAATCCAAATAGCACTGGAACGAACCAAGTTCACCAGGTTTGTTAACCCAGTGAGGATTTCACCTGACAGTGGGCATCAAAAGTTTTAACAGAAATCGTTTTACAAGCACATCTGCAACGAGCCTGATCTTCCTATTGAACCGAATCTTTCCCAACCGCCTTCTGAGACTCCCGTTGCACCTGCGCCGATTCCTTTGGATGAATGTGCTCCAATTCTAGCAATGGAATCTGTGGTGGATTCTGCAGCTAGATCCAGGACCAGCCGCGATGATTGTTTGTTACGGCTACTGCTGCCTCAGTCTCCGCCGTTCCCACAACCTCTGATTCCGTTCGTGACGGCTCTATAACCATTACCAATGCCTCTGTCAACAATTATACTGGTTCTCCACTCCAATGGCGGTCTCATTCCTGTGACACTGGAGTATTCAAAAAAGAGTGCAAATCTCGAATTTGGATTCGGTTAATCACAACCCATGGTAGCTGCTGGAGATGCTCCGACGTTATCGGGTCCAGTACCACTTACCCGCTATATATTAACGCACCCTTCGACAAAATGCGTGCTTAATCATCTGCGAGATGTTTATGGAATTGACGCAGAGTACGTGCCTTTGAGTGGACACGCATGTCGACGTGGAGTCGCAGCATACACACCGCTTCACATTGATCGCTTTTACGTAATTCGGGCGCTTGGTTACAGCGAGAGGCGACTTGAGTACGCCCAAAAGCAAATGAGAGCAGCCTACTCTACCCTCCAGCAACTGATGCAGAATGCTTCGACACAACCGGAATTTTGTTGGGGAGAACATGCGTGGCTGTTCGCCACCTGCTCCGCTCGAAATTTCAGTCCCGTTCGGTGATCCCACCAAAAGCATTGCTCTTGTCAGCAAGTGGATGCTGCACTCGTCGTCAGAAGAACGCTCGGGTTCAAGAGAGGTAGACGCGATACTGGAATTCAAAGAGAAATGCTTCGCACACTTGCCCATTTTTGTCGCCATTTTGCAGCGCAGGATGGACGGGAAGGGCTATACAGATGGATTGTTGTGTCATAGAATGACAAAGCGCATCTCACAAAATGGAAACATCATAAAAAATGAAACCGTTGCTCAGGGCTCCTATTTTAATCTTTGATTTCTGTTCTGTGTCTATTTGCGTTTACAAATGAGACAGATCCGGATAAAAACGATCGTTCAGAAGGAGCTCGCGATCATGCTCCTTTTGTTGGGAGTCCCTAATTCGAACAGTAGTGATAATAAAATCATGGCATTTGAATGGTCACTGGCTGAGGGATACTGCAGAGCTACGAGTTTAATTGGATTACAGAGATGAGCTAGATTAACGTAGTTATCATTTAGCTAAGCGGGCAACCCTAACCGCATTGCTTTTTTTTAGTTCGTAGGAAATGGATGATATTAATATAGCAGACCCAGAGAGAATGGAAAGCAGCAGAGACCATTATTCTCAGAAAATAAGTGATGAGGCCGCAAAAACTTTGAGGACAATGACAGAACAGGACAATTCGGAAGATGGCGTGAAGATTCCCTCTGACAAACAGTGACAGCTCAGAAAAAGATCAAATAGACCTAAACAAGATGGACTTTTTTATTGCACAGAAGAATTCAATTGAAAAGAGCATCGATACTTAAAACGTAAATGTAAATCAAGAAACACAAAAGTATCTCGCCCATTGGGAATTGATGCAGCTCTGGAAATGAACGAAGAGGTCGACAATCAAATGAACAGGCAATTAAATGCAGTCAAGCTTTGCGGACTGATGTGTCTATAAAAGCGAGAACGTCAAGTTCCATCTGCATCAACCTTGAAATTAGGCACATATCAGGGTCATACGCGACGATATCAGGATGCCGATCGACGGCGATGATATCGATCACCTTTCGGATCGCTTCACCATGTTTGTTGACTTGCTATCAGAATTGGTGTATAGAGGTGGGAACCATTCGAAACGCCGCTGTTCGCGAGAGCAAGTATACTTTGTTTGCAAAATTTATAAACTTTCACTTTTCTGTTAACGTATTCGCTTCGCCGTCGAGAACTCTATCAATGACAAGAAGCCGGAAAATAGATGGATCTGCTGATTCGTCGGACTTGGCACCTTGTATACGTTAGCAATACCGTACTAGAGGGCTGTTATTTCTGTTTCGTAGCTTGAAGTAGCTTCTGGGATCTTAATACTTTCGCTGAGCTCAACTTCGGAATAGTTTCTGCGTCCAAAATAGGGATGACAGTGCTAGATAATCGGAATCGTAAAGTCGGTCTGTCTGGATTCTCCATCGCGCTATTTAGGCAGCTTCTGTGATATTTCTATCGGTCTCATTATCTACGCTGAGGCTACCTTCAGTCCAGATGGTAATACCCTCGTCGCTTTTTGGGTAAGAGGGCTCTTTTTTTGTGTTTTGGCGACTGTTTCTGCTCTCGTACTGAGATGGAAGAATCATTTGCTCAGATATTCTAACAATATGAACTTCTGACAGCTGTGCTTTCGATCTGTGCAGATCGCGATCTGGTGCTCTCCCATGATATCCTATCAAGGAAATCAATTCTGCTATTTGCTTTGCTCTCAACACAATGCGAACACTATGAATGAATGACATAACTTTTAAAGCGGATTTTATGCAGAATTAATTAAGTGGAGTGTGCTAACTGTGCTTGGGCTTTTTGGCTAGTTCAGATCCAAATATTCGGCAAAGGACATTGTCATGAAAATGCTTCTTGGAGTTCGGACCTTATCGGATGGCGAATTTTCGTTTGAACATTAGAAAAGATTGATCGGTGTTGAATTCGACTTTTGTTCTGTCGACACCATGACTCCATGTCCAGCAGTTGTGCTGTCAAACTTTTCGTTCGTTCGTTTTTTGTAAGCAAAGAGACCCAGCCAATGGTGTCGTCACGTGGTTATTCGAATTTGTTTTTTGGGAGCAGCATCTCGTATACAAATAGGAATATCACGTTACGATAGTCGCTTTAGGGATTTTGCGGCTGTTGGTTTCGATTTTGAGTCTGCATATAATACGGGAATGGTCATTGTCGAACTTACGCAGCATTTTCCACATTCTCCCAAAGTTTAAGGAATAGAAAAATGGTCTCAACTGGGATGCCTTCTTAAAATGTGGTTTTTAAACCTGTCGAAAACGCATTGAGATGATAATAGCATCATCATTTATTGTCAAAGAGAAACCAATCGGAAAATACATAGCTTCTATAATTCATTTTGTAGCCCTTTGAATATCTTGATAGATTTAAACTGAATGTGATTCTAATGCAGAGCTGACACACAATATGCAATTAAAAAGCAGAAAAATGCATCAAAAAACATATGAGATGGTCGCCCCAATCAATTTTCAGAAAAAAAGTAACATCAGTCGAAGGAGCTGCAACTGATTGAATCATGTTTGAAGGAAAGTAATGATGGGGACCTTTATTGAGGAGAACGTGATTTCTCAATATAGGTGCGGAGTTTGCCAATAGCCGTGAATCCGACGAATGCGCCTGCAAATGTCGATATGAAGGCTTTGAATTGATCACGAACGCCACCAAATCCGAATCCGAACATCATGGCAGTCAGCGAAATTAAATACATCATATGAGCGACATTGAAGATCTTCTGAGAGAGAGCAGACTCGGACGTATTGACGGGAGGTATGCAAACAGGAAGTGAAAGAGCGGTGCAAACAGGAAGTGAAAGAGCGGTAAAAACCATCATGAGGTTCCTAATCAGGAATAAAAGGTTTCGAAAGATCGTCAAATTGCGGTAAGAATTTCTACCAGAGTTGGTCGTCAAAGCAGCCTTGAACGCTGTTGCGTAAAATGAAGAGGACGCGAAGACCAAAGAACATGCGACCATGAGAAGTGATGCGATGTTGTTAGGCAAGGCTGGCAAAACATCAGAGGCAGAATTCAGCATCGTGTTACGTTACAGACCTCGGGTCAACACGATTCGGCCAAATCGGATCCCTACTGGATGGTTTGCGAGATAAGGTTCCGGAAAAGACTCGATCGGAGCGCCCAATCCAATATCCGTTACTGTATGATGGAAAGTGAAAGAAAGTTGAATCAATACGGACCTGTATTGGAGCCGATCAGAGGAGAGCCCTCGGATTCATTGACAGCACTGGTTTTACCAGCCAGGGCGTCTGAGACATGGAGGTCAGCGTTTGTAAGCGTGGACATGAAGGTTACAGACCAGAGGCGATCAGGGCCAGAGCAAGAGCGAATACGACGATGAATCGGATAGACATCGTGTTAAGACAGAATGAGACGAGAGACGGAGATGAGCTGATGTCCGCATATAGAAGATATTCAGCGCGCAACCCTCTCGGTGTTATGTTTGACTGGTGTCCAAGTGTCAGACAGATGAAATCAGAAAATTGACGATGGTTGACCATTAACTATGCGAGATTTGATACAAAGAAAATCTCAGCAGGTAGAGCTCTATTCTAAGGGTGGTTCCAACTCACTCTTTGTAGAAGACAAAATCTAAGTTCAAAGAGGCTGCACTCGAGAGAAGTTTGATGGAAACTTTGCGTAAAGCAGCGCCAGCTGTCTAGTTTCAGAGACAAATTAAATTCCTATTTTTTCGATAATTGTGATAATCGTTGCCATTTAAAGTTATCTTCAGAGATGTCATCTCGAATTACCTTTTTCGGGTTAAACAACGAGTTTTTCACTAAATCTCACTGCGCACAAATTTCACGCACCTTTTCTGTTTGCATTCCACTGCGCTCTATTTTGACGCACCTTTTTTCTGTTCGCGCCTATTTTCACGCACCTTTCTTCTGTTGGAATTCACTGCGCACTTTTTCACGCATCATATTCTCTGTTCGCTTTCACTGAATAACATCTCCGAGCAGACTGCAGACGCGCTCGACCACACCATCGATATCGCTCCAGACTATCACGATACCTTATTCAATGGAATCCTGACCTCGTACCGAACCGACGCTGTCCTAGTCTGAGAGGGCGCCGTCATCAACGGCCATTCCGTCGCGCTGTGCGTGTCGGCGTACACGTCGATCGACGACGTCGTCCTGTCCCCGCTGACCATGGACTTCTACCAGACGACGGGCGTCCCCCAGGACCGGTACGACGCCATGCTGGCCCATCAATTGCTCATCCAGGCCTGCATCATGGCGATCGAATGGCTGGCGTCGATCGTGGCCCTGATGTGTACGTACTGGCCCATGAAGACGTTTCTGGACAATCTGGAGAAGGCGCTCAACGTGCCGTCGGTGTCGCATGAGCACCGACAGAAGATGGACGAGAGAGCGGCAGCCTTGATGGAGGCCGCGAAACCCGAGTCGATCATCAACACCCAGAAGCGCGGCTCGGGACCGCGGCCTCTATCGTTGCAGAACTCGCTGGGCTCCGTACGCAGGTCCCTGTGAATGTCATCGGAGTCGGTACCAAACCCTAACCCTGGCAAGTCGCTATCTGTGAGTGATGGCGGTCTAGCTACCTGCTAATTTTAAACCTAAAAGCCTGCATTAGCCTCTTGGATTGGATTTGACTAGCTCTTGATTCTCATCAAGTATGAAGTGTCGGTGATCTTTTGATAAGCAAATGGCCTATACTTGAGGAGCTCCTTCTATTCAGTTTCAGAGCGGAAATTATTTCACCCGTTTTATATAGGGTTAAGCAATGTTCGGCCCTCTATGTACGGGCCTAAAGATGCCTCGGTACAGTATTAGAGGCACCTGCGTAATACAACATGGATTCAAACACATGTACGGTATTTCCTCTAATACATCCCTATACCCAGCTTTACTTTTACCGTTTGATCTAAGCAACCGTGTTTTGTCTTGCGTTCAGAAATTTACCCATAACGTTTTCGTCTATGAAGAGTGCTTTGTGAAAAGCGTGATTTTTCGATTTTTTGTACTTTCATCGAAATTTCTTCAATTGTGTTTTGATTTTGTGCGCTTGATCAGTTGATATCCCCAGCAAATTTGCATGCGTATGTGACAGATCGTTTTTGTAGGAGCATAAAAAGAGACATGATAGACTGTGACAATTTGACAAAAGACATCAAGTCAGTCTTCAGACCCAACGGCCAGTACGGCTGTTCGAGCTGACAAACGGGATCACACGAGAATAGATTGGAAAACGGAGATGACAGTATTATTTGCGTAGATGCCGCCACGGTACCGTAGGCGCCGAGGAATTGCGGTAGCTGCAATGGACGGATGTGAAACCAATAAAACAGGAAGCTTTTTTTTCTTAAGTTTTTCAAAAAGAGAAAAGAGTCACGCAGATTTTGAGCGCAAAAATGTGCGATAAAATATGCGTCACATAAACATAGAAGAGAGAGCACAAAATCAACGATACGATAATTCGATTAACAGCCGAGTTTATTGACGGCGATATCCGACAATGCAGGCGACCGAGTACAGCCAGCGTTTCCATCTAGGGGCCGTTGGTTCTGCGGGCATCTCAATGTAGGGGGCCGCCCCCAATCGGGGTCCAGTAAACACCGCCAACATTTGGAAGAGGATATAGGAGCACCAGGTCCCTAATATATGCCATACGGCATGGTAGGGGATTCTACTCCAAAGGCGCGGATTTTTAGGGCATAATTTGCTCTCGTATAACATCCACAGGCCTAAGACGGCGGGGAGAGTAAGCGAGGTCGTCACGATATAGCGACGGATCTGTTTCTGTTCGGGGAGTTTCTGCAACCACGAGCGATGACTGTAGAAGTTCATGAACAGCAGGGACATGATCGTGATGAACATGCCGACGCCCGTGCCGATATGGGCGACGAATGATTCGTTTATAGCATTAGCGACCTGTCATGAACGGGTTAACACAAAAAACTTAGAGCATAATAAAAAAATAATAAGAAAAAATAAGAAACAAAAATAACAAATAATAGAAATAGTAATAAAAAATTATAAAAATGAATGCATTTATAATAAATAGAATGAAATTATAGAGTAAATGACCAAAAATGATAAATTTTTCGCTTACGATGGCTGCGAGACTGAGTGTGACGACGGCGAGATACATAATTAGAGAGATCAAACGATAGGAAGCAATTCTCAAGGTCTTCTTCGATATGCCGAAGATAGTGTCGGAGACTGCGAGCGGAGCTGGGCTCGGGGCTGCATATTCGTCGGACGGGGAAGAGGAGAAGCTGATCGGAAGAAAATTTTCGGCGGTGTTCTTCATGAGTAGTTTGTGGGCGATTTCATCGAGGCCGGTTGGAGCTCCCGCCAATACGATGATCATTTGCTGCCATAACAATCAGCCTTAAGAGAAACTTTAACGTGAATCTACTTTGTACAAAAAAAAACGAAAACTTTTCTAGGCAGCCAATGATATCTAGAAAAACGTAACGTTATTCTGTTTTATACAAATGAAACAAAATGAAAAACAATTGAAAACTTTTCTCACTTACCGACCACAGGTCGATTTTCCCGAAGAAATGATTATCGAAGTAATGATAGCCGAACGAGCCGATGGCATTGAGGGCCAGGATCGGGTACAAGATCCGGACCAGCGGGTTGTAATGACGCATTCCGGAGAACGAGTACGCCCACAGAGCGAACACCAGGTTCATGAGGGCCGTCGCGCTGGACCAGTATTCCGGCCCGTGCGTAACGGATCCTTCACACATCGGCATCGTGAATGGAGGCGTTCAGCGGTTCGTCGATTATACAGGTTAGGAGATAGATAGATTAAAAGAAGATTTAGGCGATAGAAGGCCGAATGAATTGTGATCTATGGATTCCATGATTTTCGACGAAAGGGCCGATCGAATCGATGAAGGCCGGAAGTGACTGACGGACTGCGAGAAATCCGCTCACGGATTAATCCATAGAGGCTGTTCTGATGGAATAAACTGGTGGATTAATCCAGAAAAGTTTTTTCACTACTGTGAGAAATCTGCCAGATGGATTTATTGAATAAACCGGTGAATTAATGCAAAAAAAATTTCACGGAGTGACTCGTGGCTGGGCCCAGATTTTCTTCTTTTAGATCGATCTTGAATAGATTTCATTTCCTCAATGTCATCTATGAGAACTTTTCACCCTTTATGCAATCGTAAACGTAATCAGCTTGTTTGAAAACATTTGTAGGGAAGAGCGTTGCTGATCCTGTTATTGTGATTTGGGATGTTGCTCTACCGCGATCTTTCAACTAATCCGGTCTTCTGCCTCCGTAGCGCCGCCGAATATGCCTCAAAGTTTGCTCGAACATCCTTGGGAAAGTCGCCCAGCAGCTCTCCTCGCCTGAGAACTTTTTCCACTCAAACAGAATTTCCGATTTCTAGGTTTCATCCTTCGCAGCCTCTAAACACAGCACGTTTTACCTCTCATTATCATGCGCATTTTTTTTTGAAACTCCTCTGTAAAACTTTTGTCCCAATAAAACCGTATTCGGACCCCATAAACCCAATGTCTTGAAGTTTCCAGAGGGATTTTCGTTAGGGTTTCCAACCCTAACTGGACTTGAATTTCCTTCTTAGGTTGGACGGATTTGTGTCTATCATAACCAACCTTGGTGTTTGGTGAATGGAGGAATCCGAGCCATCGCCGAAGCGACCGCGATGAGTCCCTTCCACGAAATTGACTAATTGAATCGTCGGCTATGGATTAATCCGATGACCGATGCCGACCTGAGCCGAGAACGTTTTCGAGCGTTGTCGAGCGCGAAGACGACGACATGTTATCGATACCGGCTCTGATCGGCTTGGAGTTTTTGGAGGCTTCGATATGGTAGTGTCCTCTATCAGAATGACGCCGCATCTTCTGCCCTTGATTTTCAGTACTTCGAATAGGTCAATACCCTGGGCTTGGGCTCGTATCCTTCTATACTAAAATGTGATTCTATCATAATCAACATCAGACAATCTGCGCAGTTACATCATTCTCTGAAAAAAGTCGGACAATTTTAACCCCATTGAATTACTGTTATGTTCGTATCCTCATTGAAGTTTCAGGAGTTTTCAAACTATCCGAATATCGTTGATAATATACGAGCTTTTTTTGCTGAGCGCTCTTTGACCGACTCCAATGTGCTACCCCCATATTGGATTCTTCGCAATCAAGGTCGTACGGCTCGTTACTTCCTCGCATATTTCAACAAACTGAAAGTTTAGAATCACGCAGCCAAACTAAGAACTGATTTGGATCGAAAAAAGCCTAACGCAATACAGCTTTAACGAGTCGCGCAAACCATAAAATTGACGGGAAAAAACTGCGAAGTGATAATCTTCTCAACCCCCGAGAGGGACATCACTTGCCTCGACAGCAAGAGTTTACCGTAAAAATGTGCGCCACTTCCGCAGTTACAGAAAATCGCTGCTCTTCCGTTCAGAAAATATTTGCCGAAAATAAACTGCGTGGCTCTTCGGTTTAGAAAAATATTTGCCGTAAAACAAACTGCGTGGCTCTTCGGTTCAGGAAATTTTTGCCGTAAAAACTGCGACAGCGAAAACTGTTTTACTTACTCAGGTCGAGTGCTCTGGCAGATTTCTAAGTCAGATTCACGGCCCAGCTTCGGTCAATGGTGGAAAAAAGCCGGGGTCGAAACGACCCCGACCGGTGCCATTCCCTCTCTATCTCAACGAGGACCGATACTTCAGCTCGATTCTGGTCCACTCCGATGCCGATTCCGACCTGGGTCGACAGTTTCAGTATCAGACGCGCGCCAACACCCAACATCTCTTCGATCTGAATTCAATCGAACGGGAAGACGATAACAGAATCAGTTTACTGTTAATTGCGGCTGTCATTGGCGATCTGGAATTCTTGGACATTATGAGACTTCGTTATGGTGGTGTAATCTACGATCGGTTTTAGTCGGGCTTGCCGCCAATCAATATGAGAATCTCGCATGGTTTATTTACTATGTTGAATTATCTAAGGCAACCTGTATTGTGGCTGATAATAGACAGTATAGAAACGCACCGAGCTGGGCAAATTGCGGTTTGATGCCTTTAACGGCTTCTTTACTGCATTTCGATTTAGTCCGTTTACGAGGAACTGTATTGTGGCTGATAATAGACAGTATAGAAACGCACCGAGCTGGGCAAATTGCGGTTTGATGCCTTTAACGGCTTCTTTACTGCATTTCGATTTAGTCCGTTTACGAGGATGTGATCTTACAATATCCTTCAGATTTGGAACTGAGGCGTTATCTCGGGCCAAGGAACGCTCTTGGCGATTTCCAGCCGGTTTCGAATGCCGAAATTTTAGTCTCGTCGAATCCGGGATATCCGGATTTAATTCCACTAGAGCGCGAACAGCTTCTCGAGGAGATCATCAAAAGCGATGAATATCTGGAATCGGAAACTCGCGCCTATTTTATCGAACCTAATCGGGTTTCGTTTCGGCCAAGATCACGTCCGAATAGCAGCCGGATTGAAAGAGCTCAGTTTGTATGAATATGTCTTAGGGTTTTAGGGTTTGGATTCAAATCAGCTTCGGACGATCTACCCGCTACAAACTCCCACCAACTTCGAACTATTCCGGACCATGCTCTATGATTTCGATGGTTTTCAGAAAAAGCAAAATGGCCTTGATAACTATTTGTCTGTGTTGCTGCGTGCTCGGCCAAAGCTGGTTTCGGAGGTAATCAAGCTGGCAGATCTGCACAATTTCTATGCTGATCCGGATCTCATCCAATACATTTATTGTGAGGTTCGTGAATATGCGAATCGCTCTTCGATCGAAGCGAATGTATTTGCCGATGGCTTGGCCGCCTTCGCAAACGATGTCGTGCAGCTCGTATCATCGTCGACTGTGGCAAAAAACCCTAACCCTAGCTGTTCAGATGAGGTCATCGTTACACCCGTGCAGTTTTGTATTTTAAATAAAAATCGAGAAATTCGAATCTTGTGCTCCTAAAGCTTGCTTAATACGAATTCAGTCAATGAGAGTTCTTCTATAATATATTCTCAAACAAATTCTCGCTGCCTAGAATGCCTTTGAGCGATCATTAAAGACGCGAGTCACTCACAAGTTGAGAAATGCTCTGTATGAATGAAAAAAAAACAATTTCTCGATAGAGCGACCTCATTAAGTCCTCTCTGCATATGTTCTTTAGTCTTCAAGATAGAAAGCGACCTGGTTCATAATCGCTCAAGTTCGCGGAATTAGGTTTTTAGGGTTGTTATAGGGTTTCAAGGCAACACACAGAAGTCAGATTAACAACAAGGAGGAGTTTATTTAGAAACGAGACGAATGACTGAGCATCATCAACATCTATTAGCATAGCTGGGATCATCCAATAATTTCGCGATCTCCGAACCGTCGGCAGCATAAGAACGGGCAGTACGGCCCTGACCATCGCGAAGGTTCACGTCAATCAGTCCGTGAATCGAGAGCAGCTCAAGAACAGCGGCTTCATTGCCTTGCCGTACGGATTCATGCAGAATCGGGCAGCGATAGGAGTTCACGACGTCCGAGGCGGCGTCGTGGAGCAGCCCGTTCCGGAACGGCGTTCGCAGCAGAGCGCGTAGCATGTCGAGCTGGTTCCCGGCGATAAGTTTCCGCATAATCACGTAGATATTAAAACTGTCGCCGATTCGGAAGTTCTCGCAGTTCATGACCGCGGCGATCACGTCCAAACGTCCGCTTTCGATCAGGCCTTCGAGCTCGAAATCCAGCGCTACATCGGCAAAAATCGCGAAAGGCAAAAGATGCTGCAGCTCGAGGAGCGTGAAATCGGCGAGTTTCAAATCCGACAGACAAAAGGGGAACCCGAGAAAAAAGAATATTTTGGCGAGATTTGGATGGGATCGAATATATTTCGCAATAATCTTGGATTTGGAGAGTATTACATCTTCGGAGCGCTCTATAATATCGATTTGTGCAAATTGTGTCGAGTAATCAAAATCGCCTTCTTGGATAACATCCTCGGGAATACTGTCCGTGGATATTGACGAGCACTCCGCAGGAACCAGATCCATAAATCTGCCCAGAACGTCTTTATGGCGGTTTGGGGTATAGGACGAAATAACGACGGAAACGATCCAGCCGGGAATCAATCTGACAACGGATGGGATCCGTGCGATTCCGCTCAGAGTGAACAGATCCAGGACGGCGTCCGGGGAATCGAGCGCGGCCACCTGGAGCCGACTCAAGAAGAGCGCGGCCGCTTCGTCGGTGAAAATGGCGGAGAGAATGTTGTCCGGACGCTCGAACAGCTGCTGACATCTCTTCAAGAAATCGCCATCCAACGATCTGCGTTCTGTGAGCTCGAGCAGCCACTCATCACGAGCCCGATTCCGGACATATTCGTAGCTTCGTTTGCTGACCTGGGCGAGCTTTAACAGCAGATCAAAGCCGAACTCTGCGTTCTCAACGATCAGCTCAAGTTCGAAATCATGCCCGGGCGGATCAGGAGACTCGATGGACGGGGCCAGTACGACGGGTGCAGCGTTGAGGCTGGAACCCTTTTCGATGTTGATCTCGCCGGCAGGGACGCGACCATGGCTGGGATCGGTGTCGTTCTGTGTGGCGGATGCCGTCACGGTCAGTAGAGCCGTGATCACAATAACAATATTCATGATCTCTGTGTGATATCCAGACACTGACCTCGGACTTACGCAGGCCGCGACTTTGACTGACGCAATTTTGCGCTCGGAGACGTGCGCCGAGCAGCGGCGGGCTGCGCCCCCATACAAAAATGTGCGCTCTCTATTTCCCCTCAGTTTCTGGTCCTTTCACGCAAAAACTTGCGGCCGCGTTCTGTCCCACAACAGTTTTCGAAAAAAAAAACTGCGTGACATATCAAGGTTCGCACTTTTATAAATCTCTATTGGAAAGAGCTCTGATGAAGGACCGCTGCGGCCGCGTTCGGTCCCATTCCGTCCCAGTTTTGATGACGATGAATACTTCCGGTCAATTCTGATCGCAATCTCTGCGATCTGGATTTCACTGATCGCTACGCCGACGGCTTCGAAATCGCGGCAACCATCACTAACTTGGAGCTATTTGGCGCCATATTACGGTGAACTCTCAATCTGAAATCGCGGAAAATGCCCTTCTATCAACATCGTTTATGGGCCATTTAATTGATCGAAACATTTAACCAGCCTGAATGGTGGATTTTACTCGTTTTTTTCGGACAGGTACAGTCTTCAGCTCCCATTAAATGTCAATGATAATTCCAATTCGCTCTCTATACGGGGACAAGATCCTATCATATCCTCCAGCGCCTCTGGACGCTCGGAGATTTCGATTTTTTTATTGAGGATGCTCTTGATTCGTGTCGTCACGTCCGGGCTATCCTAATCCAATCAGCCTTGAACCAAGCGATTATCTTGAGGAAATCATTCAACGAGACGAAGGGCTTTAATGGGTTCTTTCATCGACTTATCGGATTTCGTTTTTTTCTTGTGTTTCGTTTCGTTAACACAGGTCAGCTGAACAGAGACGTCACTCCCTTTACGAAGGCATTTTTAAATGCTTTCATCCACTGATATACCATGATGTTACGATGATTCGATCCAGGTTGTTGCTTTCTAGACAAAAGAACATATGCAGAGAGGGGTTTTTGCCAACCCGAATGAAAGATCGCTCGATCCAGACATTGTGCTTCCTCCTTCATACAGAACAATTCTCATTTTGTACTTGTTTCAAGGTCTCTCTTGGATGCTTTTATAACAGTGCCATTGGCCGCAAGCGGATCCTGAACAATCTCTCCCGAATGCCTTTTCGAACCGTTGACTTCACAAATCGGCGACATTTGATATGATCTAAGGCTCTCGACCCGTCTCCTCGTCGTTTGTTTCGTTGAGCGAAGAGTCCCTGTTAATGGTTGAGGCCCGATATCTTATTCAGCCTTAGGTTGGGCGACTTTTCTGGCTTGGGCCGCCTCTCTCTTCCTTTTGCGTTTGTTACTCTTCTTAGCAGTGATTTTTGCACATTCTTCTTCGTTCTGAAGACATCGTTGTTCAAATTCAGCTTTTTCCTTCTCGTTACGATTTTCTCTTTCGATGGCACCGATCCGGCCGAATTCGGCCCGACGATATTGCCGATAATGGTGGAAATCACCAGAGCCAGCGCCAGCCGATGACCCACTTGTCTGTACAGTTTTAAGTGGTAGTTGTTGAGGCTCAGCAAGGACCCGGTCTCGGGCCAGAGAGTCTTCGAGCAGCCGACGCTGAAGGTCGGGATCCAGCTCCCTGATGGTCGAAGCCATTATCGCCGACGTCGATAAAGCAGAGCAAAATTTGCGCCAGTTGCGCAAAACTTCACGAACTTTCGTGATCTGAACTGGGAAAAGATCACTAATGTGACATACGCAGAATTAATGCTGAAGTTTGTTCATAAATTTCGCGCACAAACCTCTGTTTAAAAGTTCTTGCTGCATGCAAAAAATCGCATTCGAGAGTGTCTTACAAGTTGAGTATTCTTTTATTAGCAGATGGGAATCCAGCTCCTTGTTGGTCGAAGCCATTTTCGACAACGTCGATAAAGCAGAGCAAAAATTGCGCCAGTTGCGCAAAAATTCAAGAGCTTTCGTGATATGAGAGCGGATTCATCTGCTGTTGAGTTTCAGTGGTCTCTTTGTTATCGTTTTTTTTACGAAAAGATTCACATTCGAGACTTACGCACATTTTTGACTGGGTCGCCGAATTTTAGCAAATGCGAATACTTTTCAACCTGATAACAACATTTCCAATCACATTAGCAGATATATCTCTGGCAGATGGCGCACTCTGTATCTATGGATTAATGTCAATCTGTCCCTATAACGGTAGGATGTCAGTAGGAATAGTGATGGAAGGGGATTTAACAGTTAGCAGAGGGAGGTCGTCTGCCGACCGGCCAAGGCAATGATCGAAGCCTCGCGTTGTCTGCAATTTGTCTCTCCAGCACCTCTTAAAATCACAGCACTGAGGAAAGAGTTTTCAGAAATATTGCGATAATATGATAGATCCCGACTGCGAGCAAAGAATGGGGTAGCACGCGATTTGTCGAATGTGCAATTCATTCTTTCGGACGGATTTATTGATTGAGGGCAGCAACAGCCTCGATCTCGACGAGCGCATCGCAAGGCAGACGAGCGACCTGAATCGTTGAGCGAGCCGGAGGCATGCTGGGGAACGCTTTCGCGTAGATCTCATTCATCTTGGTAAAATCGTTCAGATCTTTCATAAATACCGTCGTTTTAACAACGTTCTCCATTGAAGACTTGGCCTCGGCCAGTACGGCTTTCAGATTCTTCAGGACTTGCGCGGTTTGTACTTGAACATCACCTTCCACTAGTTTGGATGTTGCAGGATCTAACATAAAAACTTACACAGAAATCGGAATGGAAATTGATGCCAAGTTACCGATAGGAATCTGACCTGCAGTATAAACAAATCTAGAAAAACGGATTAGAACATTTGGTAACAATATGAAGAAAAGAAAAACTAATATTTTTTACTGAAAAAATAATCAGCAAAAAGAGGAGAAAAAATAATCTTCTTCACTGAAAAAATTATAAGCAGGAAGAAGAGAAAGCCTAATCTTTTTCACAGAAAGAAGCAAGAAATCACGAACCCATTCATAAGGATAGCCTGCGAGTACGGGCCTGTCAGCACAGATAGGAATCAGAGCTTGAATCACAGGCGGACTCGGCATGGTTACCTATGGCCTTGGGCGCTGCATCGGTCGACACCACCACCTTCGTCATCCCGTTAGAAGGCTACGACGTAGTAGAGTCGAAGAAGCTGTTGAGGATGTGTAAGGTGACGCATTTTTTATATTGCGACCGTGCCTAACAACTCAACGACGCACTTTCTCAATGGATGTGACGCAACTTTTTTATTTGGCGAGAGTTGGCTGATTAAAGACTCAGCAGCGCACTTCCCATTGTTGTGACGCAACTTTTCATAATGCGGCATTAGGCTGCACAACCACTCAGCGACGCACTTTTTCATATAGCGACAGTTGGCTGCAAATCGACTCAAAATAATGGTGAATTGAGATGAATGAGATGATTCCAGGCTATAGGTAGGGTCTAAGTCCGGCTATTCTCAATCCTCATGAATTGATGAAGTTACAAACATTGACATTGATCCAGGGTCAATGCAGAAGAGCGATTTGTTGTTCTTTATGTTTTTAAACCCAACAATTTTTGCACTACAGTCCTCCCTCTCTATAACGACACTGCCGGGGTATTCTTTATTACAACATTTTGTCGTTATAAAAGTATATGTGGACCATTTGTCTGTATTCACTCGCAGGCAGCAGCAGTTATTTAATCGTTGTTACAAATTAAAGCTTTACAAACTTCAAGAAGTTCATCTGGCAGTTGATGCGGGTTATCCCGAAAAGGTGCTTAACACATTCTCGATGTGCTTCGATTTGTCTTCGTTAACGACTGTTGGCCCACTTGATTCTCGTACTTCCTAAGATCTCATACAATGTCAGAAATAGTGGAGCGGCAGACCTGATAACCCAATCTTTCAGAAACCAGCTCTGCGATTCCAGTTTTTTTTTCTCTCTAACGTGAGCATTATATATTCGGCAATCAGCTGTTTCTCGGCTATCCCGATCGACTCTCTCTTTCTCGAAGGAATAGAGATCATGAGATAAAAGGGGTCTGATTGCCAGATGCAATGCTAACCCTCCCAGCTGCCTAGTCAAGGGGTGACGAGGCAATGGTAGAAATTCAAGTTTGTGTTGTTAAGGATCGAGATACGAATCAAAGAGCCCCATAAGAATCCCATCTGACAAATATGGGCCGCGCCGCCCTGTCTTGATGTCGTTGTAAAGAATCCATAGAGCAATATCCGTACAATGTAACATTATCGGGCTTCTATGGAGATGTTGTTATAGAGAGTGTCGTTATAGAGTGGGAGGATTGTATTTTAGATAGTCAAGCATAGAGCCTCACAAACTCCTCTTTATATAAGATATGAATGATACAGATTTATCATATATGGCCAGTGGGGCTTTATTCATACATTAGAGCTGTCCGCAAATAAACAGAAAGAGACCTTAGTTTAAAAGCAGATGCTTTCGGACTTGTTACGGCGGATCTCGTTATAGAACTTACCAGTCGATTAGCGTATGATTTGCGAAAGTAAAAATGTTCCAAAAAGATACTTAAGTCCTTTCACAAAAGAAGCCATATTGTCTTCATCTTTGCCATCTAGAAACCTCCGTTAATAAATGGATCCACGGGCACGCAAATGATAGAAGGTTTAATTTAATGTTAGATGCGAATTTATTTATTGATATCTCTTCTACAGTCGCGTAGTTTAAACAGTTTATCAATTTCAGAACGTGGTACAGCATACGACCGCGCAATCCGCCCGTAGTTATCGACACTGCTGATCAAGCCCGGGACGAACAGAAGCAGGCGAACAGCTTCCACATTCTTAACCTGTACAGCACGATGCAGAAAATAAGAGCCCGCGAACGAATTGGTCCGGGCAAGCCAGCCGTGCGGAAGCGGCGCGTCCAGCAGCAGGCGCAGCAGGGCGTGCTGGCCCTCGGCTGAGATCAGGGATCGGACGATAAGTTCGAGATATCACGACCTCTCTATCTCGTCCATTCGGATCGGCATCCCGAGATAGAGCAGTTTGCGGGCCAGAATGGGCCGTGATCGAATAAGGTGACCATGCTGGATGGAGATTTCTTTGGCGAGATCTGAAAACCGACACGGCGTTCGTCTTTGCGAGCTGGTCGTGTAGCTGTCCGCAGTTCGAAAGGTCGAATGAAATGTGGCCCTCATAAGGCCGGATTGTATCGAGAATATCGGCAGGAAGATCGCGGATGTAGCCGTTGATAGACGTGGTCCGCGCTTTGCTCAGTACAGAGCGAAACATCAGCTGGATGGGGTCGTAGCAGTGCTCTCCGAACATCCAAAAGGTGTTGTTGACGACGAGGACCCAGCCGGGAGTCAGTACGGCTACGGATTCAATTTGCCCGATCACGTCGAATAAGTCCTTGATCAGCTCAACCTCATCAAAAGCGATGGACATCAGCCGATACAGGAACAGAGGCGCCGTCTCATCTGTTAAGAGATCGCTCAAGACAGCGACATTACTTGGTCGCTCTCTGCATAGATTAATCAGCCATCTGATGTCGCGGATGAAATTGTCTCGGGAGGTTGGAAGCTTAACAACGATCCGTGGATTGCGGCGAATGTCCCGGACTAATTCATAACAGGTCGTGTCGACCAGCGCGAGCGTTCCGAGTAAAGCCGGGTCCGGCCGGGCATGAAAGACGACAGTAGCTCAGTCCCAGTATCACACCTACAGAGGCCCCGCCAGTCAGTTTGAGTTTTCACATAGTCTGAGGTCGTGAAGATGTCACATTTTTATGAATGATCTAGAGTTTTCAAAGGCGACCATCATTTTTTGGAAGTTGGTCCTACGGAATCCATTTTTTTTTCAAACTTTCAGAAAAGGTTCAACCTGAAGCCAACGAAACCAAAAGGATTTTGCATTTCATAGTAACTTCGATTTTCTCAATATCACGCTTCCGATCCTTCTAATATTTCTTATTGAGAGACTCCGCTCGTCCGACACTTAATGAGTGAATCTATTTGTCCAATTCTACTGTCAGACTAATCCCTAACTTATGTAACTTATGTAGAGTTCACACACCAGCATCTGAGCCTGATACAGGCAAAATCATTTTGCAGAAGGGCTGCGCTCTTCCTCGTGCTCACAAAGGATCAAACCTGCTTGCTATCTGGTGCAAGCAACGCTTAGAAGAGGCAAACATGGAATAATATAGATTACCACCGCCAGGATGGCCGACAATCTCCGAATGAAAACATTTTCATTTTCGTGCCCGTAATCTGGGAATATTGCAGGTCCGAGAGCAATCTCGGGTCGGTGAATTCTCCCCCAGGATCGATCGCGTGCAAGACTGAAACGATTTGGCACCGCCGTGATTGAAGACACCGCATTGGTTAGGATGATCTCTCATTGAGATTTCTCTCCATCATTCCACGATTTGCTGAAACAGGGTAAGGTTAGGGTTTGGTTAAACCAAGCTGTGTTTTGAAGCAAACCGAATTCAAGGATAACATTCTTCCTGCTGATCTGATACGTATTGGCTTCGATCTCAGGAATAAAAATTCTAACCCTAACCCTACTCAACGGAGAGATTCGACTTAGAAAATGCTGCAACCCGCTCTGCAGATTTCAGGTCATTTCAATCAAATCGGTGTTTTGGCTGTTACATTCGGAGTTCATCCATTTTACAAATTGCTGAAATTATGTTAGAGGGGTGGAGCATTTAAGAGATTTCCAGTTAATCGGGTCAGAGCTCTGCTGAGATCAACTCATGAGCTTTGTTAACGAAGATTTTTCTTAAAAAAAAACGGAAAAGTTTAGCTACACCATGACAGGGGTAACCGAAACATTCTCTCAACTAGCTCGATCCTTCCCGTGCAGAATTCAGCAGTCTGTACCAGATGCTGATAAGGGGTGGCCTCGGACTGTAATGTTACCGATCATGGACGCGGCCTTCCAACAGATCGCGATTGTTGTGGCATGACGAGTGACATTCGCTTCCTACGATGTTATTTCAAACAGAGCGCCGATGTAAGCCATGCCGAATCGATTAGGGTTTTGTAGGTCTTTTGCCGATCCCTTCGTCATGAGATTCGAAAGCATCAGTACGCGGGCTGCGCCCCTACAGATCGGACGAGGACGGACGATGACGAATTGGGAGCAGTACGACCCAGTGTACGGCCAGGACCTGGACCACAGGATGAACGAGCGAATGACCCGATCGGGTGGAAGTGGGAGTGGCCGGAATGCCGAATAGGGAGTCCGCGACGGAGGAAAGCGGCCGCGCCCCTGTCCGTAAAGCTATTTCTCGTCATTACAGGGGTTTCAGGCTGCTCATTCCGCAGTTGTCGATGTCCTCAACAAACGCAGCCCCCCAGATTTTCTGGCTACCAGAAGTGCGTGATTATCCGTTAGGGTTTTGCACACTGCCGCATCTTAGGATGAGACTAGAAGTGTCCTGATCTCCGTCACGGACTATTCGGCATTCCGGGCGCTCTCATTACCACCCGATCGGATCATTTCTGTTTCCACGTCTCCGTCGTCATGCCTCGCTCGTTGATCCTGGTCCAGGTCCTGGCCGTACTGGTCGTGCTGCTGCAATCCGTCCTGGTCCGTCCTCGTCCTCTGTAAGCTCCGTTCATTAGATGCGTTACCGACCCTGATCTGAGTTATAACGCGGACTCGGACCAGCCTCAGCTCTCTATAGCATCGATTCCTTCCGGCCCTACTTCTTATATCATCGTTCCTTCGCCGTCATTCGTTGGTGCCGATCTCCTTCTCGACGTGATGATCCTTGGTCCCATTGCACTGGTTGCAGCCATTATTGCCCTTATTTGCTACGTTAGGGATAAATCGTTAGACGTTCAGTGTCTGTGATCTTCTCATCTAACAATCCGATTTCTAAGGGACGCTACACCACCTCGCGTGGTCCAGATGGTGACGAAGAACTAGGAGGAGCGGCCTCCATTATCAATATCTCAGATCCTCACCGCATAAACTTTGATCTTCACATTGATTCGAAAACAAAAAAGTCTTACTGAATTCGTTCGGAGATATTTCCGCCCTTGTAATATCATCGTAGTTCAGCTCTACGGAGGACTTCGAGATAATGACATTGAAGGCAGCCCCCTATTGTTGCCCGAATTTTTCAAGGAGTAGAGCTCGGAACCTTCAAGAAGCTGTTATCCCGTGCTAGGTTTTAGGGTTTCGTGCAGCGAGTTTTGTCATTCACGGGCTCGATTCCGGAGCGGTCTGCTGTGTTTTATTTGAAAATTCAATGAGGAGAGGTCGCGTTTGCAACACATTTTTATAGTCTGCGCTCCGGATATCCATGAAAACTGACTCGGTTGGATTGCACGCTTTTTCGGGCATATTTTCGGAGTTGGAATCGGTACGAGATTACGGCTGTTTTCGCATATGCATTCGATGATGTGACTGCCCGGGATTGTTGGAGTGGTTTGACTCGGGACTGTGTGTAGCTCTGCAGTATTATTGCGAGCAAATTTTGCGAGATTTTCTGCGTACGAACAAGTTTTTTGTATTTATTAACTAGCTGCGATAGCTGATGTCCTCTTTTTCTAACTCAGATAATCTCTTTGCGGGCTCGGTTACGAACTCGTTCTGAATCCTTTCAGCTCGAATATCACATCTGGCCGATATTCGTGATATCAGCTTGGCTTACTTTGTCAAAGGTCCGTAGCATTTCAATCAACCGATTTTTATTACTAACAGATATCCAATCAAAATTTCCGCCTGAAGTCAACGTGAGTCTCGCTTGAAACAACAATTTTCTCAAAAAAATTTCGAGTTTTTATCGAGAATTTCAAAAACAAAAAATCAAACCTTGAGGAGCGAATTCCTATTCGCTGTCCGTAGATCTGTCCTAGAAAGAGATCCGAAACGAAACCGACGCATTCGACAGGCCGACCCACAACCCGCGTCCGCACTGGCCCACCGATATGTGATGTCAAAAGAAACACTGCAATCGGATCAATCCGGGGAAGTTATGGAGGCGTTTGAGCAAATTTCGTCCCATGTTGAGTTACGGATTTTAGCAGAAACCCTCTTTAGATAACGACACGAATCTGTCGACGATGAATTCGTGCTTATGGATGGGAGGGCTCATCATCTCGGCCATGACGACCAGCAGGAATTTCCCATAGGAAATGGATTCGCGATTGCTGCTCTCGATTCGATCTCGGGCTCTGCCATGAAGCTCACTTGAATACCAGAATGATATTATTGAAAACATTTCCAAAAATATCGCGTTATAAGACCCAATAACGTAATATTATTGAAAAAAGTTTGAAAAATATCACATTAAACAAGTTTCAAAAGTATCACATTTGAAATTTTTGGAAATGTTTTCAATAATATCATTCTGGTATTCATGTGAGTTCCTCGGGTTGCGCTCATCGCCGAAATCCATTCGAACCTTAAATTGGATCGACATACGACGTTTGCAAAAAAATTAAATAATTGTCCCAGCAGATAACAATATTTTACGACGCAGCCTTACAGTGATAAAGCTCCGATTTCGCTTCAGTCATCATTCAAACCCTAAACCCTAGCAAGGATAATCTTTCAATGAACATGATGAAAAATGGTCGGGGTTGCGCCCACTGTGCCAGTTACAGGATCGGCTTCCGAACCACATCTCTCTGTGTGCTCTTTGGGTCGTACTGGCTCCATATCCGGCGAATTCTGCCAGCTGATGTGCCTCTGAGCGCGGAACGGATGTCCGCCTGCGGCGTATCCCGCGGCTGTTTGCAGAACACTGTTCTGGCGGTAACATTACTTTGGTCGCTGCAGTTCAACTGTTACATTGTCGTCACGTTTCTGATCAATCCGCGCTCGCAATGGCATTCGATCTCCGATTACAGCGCCACGCTGATCGGCTCCTCAACGATCCTCGTACACTGGGTTGGCGGCCTTCTCGTCAATACGCTCGGCGTCGTACAATTCCTTCCTGCTCCGCGGACCTTCCATCGATGGTCCGGACGGGTTTATATCGCCGCCTTAATGATCACAAGCTCGGCTGGAATCTGTTACATAATCGCTGTAAGAACTGTTGGCGGCCTCCAGATGGATATCTGCTTTTTGATCTACGGAGTTGCGTGTTTGACATCCGCGGCGGGCACCGGCTGGTGGGCAGTACGACGCGATTATCTCAGGCATAGGCGATGGGGATTGCGAACGTTTACGTTAGGGTTTGCGAGCGCGTTCTATCGATTGTTGATAGTGCCGTTGATGGTGACGGAGGCGGCCAATGATGAGGTGAATCTGTATCTGAATGTCTCCGGATGGATCATGTTTCTCCCGTATCTGATCGTCGAATGTCGTCTCTGCTATGAGACGTGGTCGAAAGGCAGGCTGCAGCATGAAAACGTCCACGTCTAGTTGGCAGATTAATCAAGTTTTTTTTTCAAAAACTAAAAAAAAAATAAAAAATTTTGTTGAATCCTCAGTACAAACTTTATAAATCACAAAATATTTTTTTTTTAGAAACTTTACTCTTCGTGATATATTTTTTTATAGTTAGTATTCTTGGAACTTCAGGAATATTTTCGGTCTTTTATATTGTATATGATTCTAATAGAGTTTGTTTTAAGAATTTACAAATTCAAAATGTCTGAATATAGCGTTCGTTTCGATTCGCTCTTTAAGCACATTCTACCATAAAAAAGACATCTGAGCTGAATACTTTCATGGTTGCTCACTGCTGGAAAAGATAATCAAAATCCATCGATGAGCAGATATTGCGCCCTCCAAAGCTTCTCTGCCTTCCGACGACAACTCAAACGGCAACAATTCGACCACCATTGCTTGGAATCGCCTAAACCAGATCATCGCGAACAGACAGTACCCGATGCTGCCTGTTCACCAACGCTGGACGAATCGGATATGCCTACCAGGGCTAGTACGGCCACCTGTTCTCCCCCTGCACGACGGAAGACCGCAGCCGGATCCGGCCCTGATCTCTTCCATCCTCCACGGACAATACTCCCCTGAGCTGTAGAGCCGCCACGGCATCTGCTCCAAGCCAAACTTCAAACCAGAGTAAAGACCGCAACCCGGTCCCGACCTGCGTCAGCGGCCGTACTGGAAACATCTTTTCTCAATACAGATTTACAAGCACATAACACTAAACCCTAACTCCGAAAAGAGACTCCGACCGGATCTCGTCACGTAAATCACTGTATAATGCTACTAATTTTATCAAAGACTGTCACAATCAAGTGCTTGGCGGGCGTACTCGCCCTTCTGTCTGTGTTGAACGATCAATAATGGGAGAACAGCCGAAATCGATTCTATAATTCGGTCTGTTCTTTATTCAATAAATCATACTGCATAAACACCCTCGGACATCGTTGTCCGAATTTGTAGTTGATCCCGTCCATCCTTCCAGCATGCACAAACCCGACTTTTTCATGAAGACGAATCGTGGAGTGATTCTCCGGATCGGCCATGATCACGGCGCTGCCGAAACCCCGCTCGCGCAGCCCGTCCAGCAGCCGCTCATACAGCCGCCCACCCAGTCCTTGACCGCGTAGCGTAACATACACGCTACAGAGGGCCGCGCGGTCGTACTCGAGAAACCGCGACGCGCAACAATACCCGACGATGCGGCCGCCGTCCTCGTCCGTGGCCACAAATCACGGTAGGTCGAACTGGCCCATGCGTTGTTGGATTTCGGAGACCGAGGGGCAGACGAGCTCCGGAGCCACGGTGCTCTCTTCGACATAGAGGCGGCGGATCTGGGCCGCGTCCGAATGCCGTGCCGAACGGAGCGCAATAGTCGGCTTCAGTTTGTTCGGCGTCGCAGTTCTGGGAGCTTCACGCGACGAATTAATTCGTAAATTTGCAGAGGAAGAAGTCAATAATTTTGAAAAAAAATACTCGCGAATATCATTCGAAGAAGCTCGCAAAGATTTCATCCAGAATTCTGCATCTTTCCATTCGCCGTCGTGGTAACGAATCCTTCGCAGTGTAACGGCAAGTTCGAATCCCACGGACCTCAAAACATCGCGATGATCGAGCTCGGACGGATCCACCACGACGACGGCCTTCCGAAAATCGTTGGATTCGAGCTCACGAAACATTCGCTCATACAAACTCGCCACGGGGCTCGCCGAGACGAAACGGCCGTCCAGACGCAAACGACGCGATCTGCGAATACGTTTCCCGCGACAGAAACCGCTCCGCATGTAACGTGGACACCGTGTTCGGGTCGTACTGGATCTTCGTCGCCTCGCACGCGCTGATAATCCTCGCCGGGGTCGAAGCGATTCGTTGCGAAAGGCGCCAGAACCGGCTCGGCGCCGCCCAGGTCCGGATCCGGACTCGCGGCTGTACCAGCCCGCCGAGATTCGGAGTCGGTAACGCGAGCCGCGGCGCGGGAGCAGCTGATAAAGAGGTGGTGGTGATGGCGTTGGTGACGCCGCTTACAAGAAGGAAGGCGCATATGAGAGCGAATAGGCGAGGCATGATGATCGAAGATTTGAGAGAGCTGGGGCCTTGGGGCTTCTTCGAATCTTCCATGAGAAGACAGTAGAAACTGCGTGGATTAATCAGATGGAATCGATCTGAACTGATAATGCTGAAATGTTTGTTTCCGATTATTTTAGAAAGTGCGTTGTGTTTCCGATTAGAAAGTGCGTT
>RBZT01000846.1:0-37868 GCA_003693705.1 Polymyxa betae
ATGCCCATTTGATATAAATATTTGCTTTGTTTACATAATCGGCCCTTTGCTTAGGAAAGCGCAGCCTTTGCCAGTCGCTCCTTGGGGTCGTTCGTCTGTCCTATAATAAGCCTAGCAACCCTGGAGCTCAAATTCAAGGGCATCAGGGACGCTACCGCGAGCATGTGGCGAGCAAAGCTTTCCACAGGCAGGCATCTGGTCCAGTCGTGGGTTCTGGTTGTCGTGGCCGGCTTCATTGTTCTCGATTTACTGATTGTGGCGTTCTGTGAAGAAATATTCATGTTTGTTATCTGTCGATATAATAAACAAACGGGATGTCTTCCTGCTCGTAACCGGTGACTATCATATGCTCATCAGCTGCTCTAATCAGTCAGCGATTGTAACTGCTTATCACGAGAGCAGCATCATCGACACGCCTCTGAAAAGCATTTTCAGTCTGTGAGGTTTTGCGCGCGCTGTTTGAAATGTATCGTGAGGGACTCCGGCAGGCTGCTCCGCAGTGGTTCTATCTGTCGTTTGAGGCGAGCTCTGCCTTCCACCGTGATGGTGGATCATCAGCATCTAGCTCTAGAGCATTTCGCTCAGGTCCCTCATATTGATTTCGGCAAAATCCACGTCGGTGCCGAGTTCGCGTTGTCATATCTTCTCCGAGCTAATCTTATGGATACAGCCTGGAACGACCGCCACCGCGATCCTAACGCTGCATAATCCCACGAATCAAGTCCAGCATGTGGATATTGATCCTGTCTTAGAACCGACATTGACTTTAAGTCCTATGCAGGTACCGAATTATTTTTCTGATCTGATTCTTTTTGTCAAACTTGGTTAGCTGGAGCTGTCGCCAGAATCGAAGCAGGATGTTTGTTTAACATGGACTCCAGTAGAAGGCTCACCAACCGGTAAAAATCATCGTGTTGCCATTACCATTCGTATGGAAGGGCGAAAACGATTTAAAGCAGTTATGACCGGGGTCTCTGTAATTAAATCTGGTCGATCCAACAGAAAAAAACCTAATAGATCAGAATCGACCTTCGAATTTACCGAAATCGATGAAAATATCATCAGGAATGGACCGACATCGATCGCCTGGAAGGCCGAATTTAAGAAATCTTCTTTTGCGGCAAAGATCCCTGCAGAAGGCTCTTCGAAAAAGCGATCTGAGAATACTATGCCAATTATCTCTCCCTCAAAAATCGCCCCATATTTTGCCAAAATTAAAGCGGATTCTCAAAATGGCATCGAAATTGACATCGATGAGAAAGTTATCGAAAAGAATCAGGACATTGATGTTATTATTGATGACGTTAAAACCAAAAAAGGCGGCGTTGCTTTTGATGCTGATTTCACAATCAAGCTGCCGAAAGCGAAACCAAATAAATCAAAGCTGCTTCGTGCTGAAGCAAATCCATTAAAGTCTGTCGATATCAAGCCGATTGTTCGCAAAGGGTCTTTGGTCTCTTTGGCCGACCATGCAGCTAAAAGAAAGGCGTTGATTGATATCTCCCGCTGTGTGCTTACGCCTGCGAAGAAAAAGGTACAATATTGCATGATTGATGATTCTGGTCTGAATATGGTACCAGCTCAAGGCGCCCGCATATTCTTATCGAGAAGGACAGTTTTATGATGAGAATTGGGCTTCGAAACGGGAATTTGCGTTTAAGATCTGGTTAAACCTTCTCTTCAAAGAAAAGGAAACTCCTCAAGCGTTCATCATCGGTACTTTCTTCATGTAATTCGCGTGATCTTTGTGAGAGCTGACTTCATCTGAAGATCGCAATGTTTCTTCTTTTCAAAGCATCGAAGAGCTGCGGGCCCATACTCAAATTCTCCAGAAAGCGTTTTCCTGTTATCATTCGAAACCGGTTCAGAGCATCGTGTGCGCTATTGAGCAGGTAAAGAAGAAATCTCGGCATCGCTCTCCACATCTGAATCTGTGATAGGCCATATGTTCAGGTCAAATGCGAATTCGGGATGATATCAATATGTTGAATGATGTCGGGCTGCGTGACCGATTTGTTGATCTGATGCACTCGTTCAATAGCGCTTGGCTTAAGTTAGGTTTAGAAACTGGTGCGATTGATGGTTGCAATTTGGGCCTTGTTCTGACAGTTGACTTCAGTGTTCGGTGAAATGCTACCCGCCTCCGCATGTCTTCGAAATTTCATCCAATCTCGATTGCTTTCCAATGACGAATTAGATAATGAGCACACGTATAGAAATACTTCTTCATCTTGATCTTCGAGGATAATGATGTTCTTGTTAGGTATCTAAAAACCCCTCAAGGGCAAGCATTCTTTGACGATAAACACAAATCTGCCATGCAATGTTTTGTGCTGAAGAAGGTTATGCAGCTTGTTATATTTTTGGACATCGCAAAATCACAAAGTACAGTATTGAAGTTATTGGGCCAATCATAACCGTGATCGCAACAGGCTTGTTTCCTCTCAGTCCTTGCTTATTTTCTGTTGGGGAATCCATCAAGTCGACAAGATCCTTGTTAATCGAGTTTGCATCCAGCTTTATGGCAGCCCAGGGCGATGTTGTCAAGTTGATTTCTCAAATCTCGGATTACGAGTGTGCCGCTGTCCAGGTTGAGAACTTCCTGCTCACTGCTGCTTTGAGTTGTTTTAACCGTGCTGTAGACGCCTCTGGATGAGTTCAATTATCAAATAACAGATCTGGTTGGTGACCTGAAAGATGGAGTTCGCTTATGTGCGTTATCTGAAGAACCTGGACTAGAAAGACAGGTATTTCGCATTTTTGAATCTGCATTGAGCCATAACCTGTGTTCGTATCAGATATTACTGCCAGCTATTAACAAATCTCGCAAGAAGCATAATGTTTCTTTGGCATTGCAAGCGTTTGCTAGGCTCGGTGTTCCGATTGCTCAGGTATGCTGTTTTCTGAGCTGATCTCAGCTAACATTTTCCGATTTAGAGTTCTGCCGACGAAATCATTGACGGTAACCATAAGCGTGTGCTGATGCTGTTGTGGAATATTGTATCGCACTTAACGATTCCATCTTTAATCGACAATGCTACTGTATTCAATGAAATTCGTCTGATTCGTCGACAAACCAAGTTTTTGAACAAAGACCATTTGACCTGCAATTTGTATGCAGACAATATTCGCCTTCAGGTTGATGGCCGATGTATCGCTCTTCAGACTACTCTCAGCTTAACCCTTTTTCAGCTTTTGCTGAGATGGTGTCAAGAAATTTGCCTTACTTATGAGATCGTCATCATAAATTTCACGTCATCATTTTCCGATGGGCGTGGGTTTGCTGCTATCATCAACTATTACTATCCACAGCTGATCAAGGAATCGGATATTAGAAAGACCACCAGAACTCTTCAAGACCAATTGAAAAAGGTGAGCACATTTTATTGTCGAATCGGTGATCTGACTCACGATTTAGAAGAAGGGCGATATCTGTGGTATGGATGAGATGTCTGGAGCTGCCTGGATCCAATTTTTGCATCTTCAGGCTTCTCACGATGAAGTTTGCATGATGTCGCTTTTTAAATGTCATATCGGCTGACGGTCTGCAGGTGAATGAGGCTTTGGAAGGCGAGAGGCACAATTGGAGGCTAATTGCCCATGCTGTTCGGAAATTGGGAGCTGTCCCGTTTGTATTTTCTGATCCAGGTTGGTCTATGGTTTCTTTTCGTTACAATTTATACTGGACATCTGTTGATGTCTTATATAGGTCGGAACATAAAGCAATCGATTGTCTTGGACGAAAATACGGTCATACTGTTCATGTCGTATCTGTGTTCCAGACTCCTCACTCTAAGCAAAGAGTCGCATGCGGCACGTACTGTTCAGAAACAATGGCGCGAAATTCAATACCGTAAAAGGTCGGATTGGCGAATTCACGATCATTATCAACGTGCTTAATTTTGCTAGAGTACTTTTGATTCCGACGACAGTTCAGAAGCTTTCTGATCCGCTGTTGTCGTGCTATCATGTTAGTATTCCCAAATTGCATATTTTTCTCCACTTAAATGTGTGGTAGTATCTTCGCTCTCAGAGATTTCTTTCAAGGATCCGCGCTGCTCAGTGTGTGATTGCTGCCTATCTTCATCAGAAGGAAATCAAAAAACAATGGCATGCATCCTGGACTATACAACGTTGTTGGCGAGAAACCCTTTCGCGCAGGAGGTTAGAGTCGATGATTCCTTTTTCGATTCAACTGACTGTTCTCAGGCTTGCATTAATTCGAGCCTCTGTAGACGTAATTTACGGTCCACTGTTAATGTGTGTCTACGTTAGTGAGCCATTCTTTCCTGTATCTCCTCTCATTCCGATTTAGCATCGCGCCGCTGCAAGTTATTTTTCGCGGGTTTCTGTCTTGCAAGGCACCTTTAGGACGTTTCTGATGAAGCAGAAAATCCAGAGGATTCAATCTGCAGCTGTCGTTATTGCCGTGAATTTCAGTATGCCGATGATTTTCTCGCATGCTTCTCCTTAAATCGGTTCAGAGCGTTACCAACAATGTCGTGCTGCTTGCAAACTACAAAGACAATGGCTTAAATACAGGCAACAGAAACTGTGTGGTCTCAATTTTTTTGAATTCGCTTGCTGAGATATTCCAGGCGACGGCAAATTCGGTCAGCAATTGATGTACTCTCTGGTCCCTTACTGTCGGTCTACCAGGTACAACAAACTGTCGAAGAGCTTTCTTGACTCAGCGCCTCTACAGTTTCGAAAGTGTGTCGATTTTCTCTCAAGGTTGCAAATGATTCAAGGAACCTGTCTGGCTTATCAGGAGTCAGAAAAGATGTTGCGGCTTCGACGGTCAACCAATATTATCGCTCCGCAACTTCGTATGTCATTGCACCTGTCCAAACCGTTCCTAAAGTTTGTCAGGTTGGTACTTGCAGTGGCATGCTGCTTCTGCTTTGCAGAGGCTTTGGCGTGAGATGAAACGACGCCAGAGGTTCGTTAGTTGAATCTCTCTGTTGTCACTTGCTGAGCTTTTCCGTAGATCACGAATGACGCGTGAATCTGTTGCCGCTCTGTCAGGCCCAATAGAGTCTTGCTTCCTTGTGAGCCGGCACCATGCTTGGTCTTGTCCGTTCTTTGTTAAGCTCCACCATAGTATTACAAGACTCAGCGCTACCTGTTGGCAATATCCTCCATACAAAATGCTGCCAGAGCCTTCCTGGAACGGCAAAGTTTTGAGCAAACCAAATTTGCGGCATCTGTTTTAGAACTGCACCTCCGTATGATTCTCTGCTGAAATCATCCAAAACGCTCATTAGTCCCACATAGATCGGTACAAGAGGTTTTGTGCAGCTGTTACTATCCAGAAGTATTGGCGTTCTGTTACACGCCGAAAATGGTCAGCGCTAATGTTAGCGTGCGTCATGAAATCTCTAAACATCGTATAGGTTTGTTTCAATTCGCGCTTCGGTAACCATACTTTCTGCATCTCTATCATCCTATTATCATGTCTGTTGTTTTTGATTTTCTAACATTTTTGTTGAACGTAATTTAGGATGCCGCTTCCAGCAAATACCTCGTCATGGTATATGGTGCTCAATGTGCCACTCACACGTACGTTCAGAAGCAGAGGCATCTTCAATTGCGTCTTGCTTCTAAAGTCATTTCAACCCATCTCCGTATTCATTGGCACTCCTTTTTGTCTGCTTATCATTGATGTGTCAATTATAGGCCTATATCAAGAATGGAAGGCAGCGTGCTTTCTGCAAAGACGTTGGCGCCTATTCTGGCAGCGTAAAAGGTCAATTCGCTGTAATTAAAACCTTGCTTGTCTCAAACTATGTAGGGAGTTGGCCGTCAGTGCAGCAAACACTGTCCTATCAAGTGCTTTGCTCTCATATCACACTGTTTGTTAATCCTGCTTAATGTGTTTGTCATTGCTGAGTTCAGCTTAGCATACTGTTGTTTCTCGGCGTCTTTTCAAGATTTCTGTTCTGCAAGGAGCTGTCGCTGCATTTTGCAAGCATGATGATTTCTTGAGACTACAGCACGCAACGGACATCGTTGGGACTCATCTTCGTATATCACAGGAATCACTTTTGATGTTTGCCACTTGCTGAATGTATTTCTTAGGAGTTTGTATCGAATGGCGTTCGGCTGTAAATTTACAAAAACATTGGCGTGGGTTTAGGGCTCGCCGAAGGTGGCATACCGAATTGTCTCTTGCTCGCTGTCTAAGTTGTTTTCAGAATGAGACTTGTTCGTTCAGCGGTATCCACGCTTGCTGACCCGCTGCTATCGCTCTCTCATGTCTCTGTGAATCTTGTAATGTTTTTCAATTTCTGATATGGCTTGCAGTACTATCAAGCTTCGAAGTATGTTGCCATGGTTAATACCCTTCAGGCTGCTATCGAAACTTTTTCGCTGCATCAAAGATTCCATCAGTGTCAATACGCTGCCAGAGTTATCATTAACCATTTTCGTACGTCTTGCTGGATTGTTTCTTCCGTTGATTCTTATCGTGACTTAAGACCATTATCAAGCATGGAAGGCTGCCTGCTGTTTACAACGACATTGGCGCGAATCTAAGCATCGCAAGAGGTTCATGCTGTCAGTGATTTCTGTTGGAATGCTAAGTTCTGATAATAGGCAACGACTGGTCTTGTTGACAACTGCTGTGCTGTATGGCCCTATGCTTTCGTGTTATTCTGTCAGTAATGCAATACTTTATATTCTCTATGCTGAGCCTGCTTAGCATTCTGTTTATAAGAAACGTATGTTCAACGTGCACGTTCTTCAAACTGCTGCGAAGACTTGCCTATCGCAAACAAACATGCAAAGCCTTCAGCATGCAGCAGGTTTGCTCGGAACCCAGATCCGTAAGTTAGTTTGTGTTGATGCATTGTTTTTGTTCAACTCGTGAAGGCCTATATATTGACCACCGTGCGGCCGTATGTTTGCAGAAGCACTGGCGTAGCTTCACAGTTCGCAGAAGGTAAGGCTGTTGACAGTATCGTGGATTCGTTGTCTCAACTTCATTAGGATGCGTCTGACCCGTGAAGCCTTTGTAACCCTTTATAATCCACTTTTATCACTTTCTTATGTATGCATCTTGAAATATGATTTCATTCTGCCTAACATGGGTTCAGTATCGCAACTTCAACAATTATATGCGAAGTGTCAATACGATTCAAACTGCTGCCAAAACCTATATGCACAGCGAACGGGCGGAGCAGGTCCGATACGCATCGGCTGTAATTATTTTGCATTTTGGTATATGCAGCAAGATGTTTCTCTTCGTTGATTAATCACATTACAGGCCGTTATATGGCGTGGAAAGCGGCATGTACCTTACAAAAGCACTGGCGAGAGAACCGAAGACGAAGGCGGTAAGTATCCCGAGCCCCTCCCTCTGACTATCTCAGTTTTGACAATCAGGCTACGATTACTTCAAGCAGCGTCCAGTACGCTTTCTGGTGCATTGCTTTCTGTTCATCATGTATGTACAATACTTTGCCTATATTTTACTTACGATTACAATTAGTACGCTATCTGTGAAACACGTTTGCTGAGGATTCGCACCCTTCAATCTGCCCTGATGACGTCTCTACAACTGCAAGATATCCAACGGCATCGTGAAGCCCAGCTGCGGAATGCAATTACTTGCATTCAAAGTGCTGTCTCCGTTGCTACGTCTTTTAAAATGTCATCTCGGTTACTACAGTCGCGTCAGTTCCATTCCTGTATCAAGATCCAACGCTCTGTCCGTCATTTCCTTAATTACCGTCGTTACTCTCGAGAGCAACTGAGAATTCGCTCGATCCATACTGCGTCAGCTGCACTACACTGTACGCGTTCCGAGCGAATGTTTTGTTCGGTTAACTGAGGCTGTTTCTAGACATCATAGCTGTACGATCTGCTTGTCGCTTTAGATATTTGGTCCTCAGAATCCAGTCTCTATGGCGCGGTCGTAGACAACGCTTGAAAGCTTCTACGAAAGTTCGCCGTGCTAGGGAAAGGATTGTCGACGCTTCTTCGCGTTGGGCGCCAGAATTAACAATAGGATATCGGTTGAAGCAAGCCCTTGATGTGCTTTTAAGGTTTGTTGATGCTCCTACAGCTCGGACTTATCTGACATTATGACTTAGTGGAAGTAAACTGTCCGAATTAACGCAAGCCTGTCGAATGCTAGATCACGTAACCAGGACGCTGCCTGGATGTTCTGTTGATGCTGTGGAACATAACGCGTAATAATTTGTCACTAATTTCCCTTACTGAATTCTAATATCGCGCTTCCAGGGTTCCCGTTCTTTATGCTCTCATGAGGTAGTTGGTTTAGCCACTTCTCATCGCGTACTTTGCGCTGATTGTTGATTCACAGGGGTCTGAACAGAAGCAAGCCGCACATCGAGTTGCTGGGATACGCTGTTAGTATTCTAGGTATAATGATTTTGTGTTTCGTTTCATTCCATTCAACTAAGGGTCTATGCAGCGACGTTGTCTCAAAACCAAATGGTCTCTCAGCATGTATTCGATGATGAATCCTGTCTCGATGTTATGCTCGAGTTTCTTCAAACTCAGCGAGAAAATCCAGATCTGTTCATTAAGGTTGCCACGCTTCTTACTAGCGGCTGTCAGAATCTGGCATTTGCGACTGAACTGCGAGCGTCTGCCAAGCGAATATCGTCAATTCATGCGCTGCTTTCTCGAAAACTAGATATGAACGTTCGTTATCAGCAACCAGGATCTGCAGCTCACTCCAAGCAAACTGCTTTACTAACACGCTCTGTTAAAGCTTTAGAGGTGTTGCAGCAGCGAATTCGTTAACAGGTATTGTTTAATAGATACAGAATAAATTTCTCATTTGCTGTGCAAATGTACCAACTGCATAATTTCATTGCTAAAACAAGAATAACAGTCAGGAAGAGCCAGCTGTGAGCCAGTTGTCTTCCAAATAGCTCACAATATGCAACGATGTCCAGATGGGAAATGTGTCCTTGCCAAGAGTCGTGCATGAAGACTGGCGAAGCGTCAATCTGTAAACTGTACAGCAGTAGAAACAGGACTGCGGATACTGCAATAAACAACAAACGTAGACTGTTATGCATTGGCTACACAGGTAAAGTCTCGCTTAAACTTTAAAAACGGTTCAAGCCATCAGAAACAAGCAGAGTTAATAGAAGGTTGCCGGAAACAGAGTAAAGCTGTTTTAAACATAGCCGGGCGCGTAACCGTATAACATCCAATTCTTGAAGGCAGAGATACCTGCGGCACGAAAAAATATCACAGCGAACTTCACCAAGAGCACCCGTAGAGAACCGAAAAAAAGGACGTCACTCGGCAAACAACAACAACAAAACCCAGAACATTTTCAGAGCGCTTGCAGGACTCCCAATCCGGATCTGTGGTTCAAATTCATCCGTTCGAGACGGATGGACATCGCGGTTCATGAGTTTGTCCCAGCGCTGATCTGGCCGTTCTGAACCATGATGTATCAGAGACTGGTGGATGAGGCCGGCGAGTTCGAGACCGGGCGACGGCCAACCCCATCGGCACAAGCCATCGACGTCAAAGATTCGCCCGGCTACCAGACGACGTTCCTGCGCTTGATTCGCGACAATCAGCCCCAGAAGGTGACCGACCTAATCAGCAAGGTGCCGGGCGCCGATTGGAATTTCGTCTATGAGAACATCGGCCTATCGCCGTTCAGCTGCTTGGTCAGCCCCGATCATTCCAATCTCGATCAGGAATCGATCGTCTCTATCATCGATGCTCGTAAGATTGAGCTGTGTCATTTGGACTTACAGTAGAGAAGGATTAGTGCGCAATTACGCACTTATGTTGGCAAATTATCTTTTTTTAAACCCTTTTAATGAAGTGCGATTGCGCGCCATCACGCACCTTTTGTTAACCAATTTTTTTTCACTGTCACGCACTTTCAGAATCTATTGGCAATCCCACGCTTTTTTCAAATCTCATTTGCTTATGCAGTCGTCATTAACAATGATTGATAGTGGTGAACGTCGGCGCATCGATATCGTTCGGTAATAGAGAATCGCTTCCGGCCTGCCAGCATCACGCCGCGTTCATCGCGGCCTCGTTCGGCCAGGACCTGGTCATCCGGCATCTGCTCGACCTGGGTTATCCGATCGATCAGGAGTCATCTCCCACCGATAATTCCAGCAGCTATTTCGCCACCCTGCTGCATGCTGCAGCTAGCTGCCATTCAATCGCTACTATGGGTACTAATTTTTGAATAACAATATGTCTTTTGTTAAAAATTTCCCTACAAAAATTTGTAAACTTTTTTCATTTTATTTCTTGGTGCAAAATCATCTGATAAACCGATTCGTTGCAGATCTTCTTATTCGAAACGGCATCCGATGCAGCACGACCGACCAATTGGGTCGTACTGCCCTGCATCTTACGCTAGATGTGGCACCCGACCTGGACACCTGTATGTTCTTGCAGCACCGCGCTCGTCTCGATCCGTTCCAGCCCGACCTGTCTGGCAACACGCCGTTCGCGATGTCGATCACGGTCCTGCCCGATTACACGGCCTCGATCCTGCAAGAACGCAGCCGCAAGCACAAACAGCTGCGTGATGGTGCCATCTGGAAGTACGACTTCCGCAAGGTCATCATTGACGAGCGCGGTCAGGCTGTCGAGTTCGCCGATTATCAGCCAAGCAGTGGCGGCGACGACCTCAGCGAGCCCTCGACGCCGCTCTATCAATACCATCCGCAGCCAATCCGCTACTCGGCCGTTGAGCTGATGATTGAACACGGACAGAAACAGCTTCTCGTCCTTCCCATCATGAAGGTCGGCGTCCGATAGCCCGGACGTGACCCCAATCTGAATACGGTTTAGATGGTGCTGAACGAGGCCTGGGTTCAGTTTGCCCGCACTCTCTGGCGCCGCCAACTGCTCGAATACATCCTGTTCTTGACGCTGTTTATGACGTTATCGCATCTCTGGCCGAACGTCGATTATGTTCATTCCGAGATGCGGATGCCGAGCTACCTCTATCCGCTTGCGGCCATCGGTTCGTCGCGAAGTTCTCGTGGACGTCGTCGCTGATTATGCGGTGTAGTAACGGTGTTGGCGCTGCGGTTGATGATCAAACAATTTCGAAAGGTCTGGTACGGCGGATGGAGACTCTGGGCCGCCTCCGGATGGAACGTCGTCGATCTCGTCATTGACATGGTCGCGGTCGGCATCGTTGGCTGTCAGATGGTGGCCCTGTTCGGATACCGGTCGTTCTGGTATGCGAGAAGGCGTTAAAACCCTGATTGATGAGTTGAGTGGTGCCTGCAGGGGTCCGAATTGGGTCAACCTGACCGCCGTCTGGCATATCGTTCTGGGACTGAAACTGCTCCGGTTCGCTTGCATTCCCAAGGAGACCGGCGCCATGGTCGCCATGATGTCGAGTCTGCTCAAAGAGATTCTGTAAACCCCCATTGGTTCTCTGTTTTCAACTTGTTTGAAATTCTGTCAGGCGGTTCATGGTGTTCTTCCTGACCTTCTTCCTACCGTTTGCCAGCGCCTATTATCTACTGTTCAAGGAAGGTTATAAGATCGGGTTCCGCATGGTCATGGTGACTCTGGCCAGATGGCTCTTCGGAGGTCGGTCTCGTATTCGATGTTGCTACCGTCTTACCCATTGCCGTCTAGATATCGAGTTCGGGATTTTCAGCGACCATCTTCCCAGCGGTAATGTTTCGACCGGCCAGATCCTGCATATCTTCTACATGGTTATTGTCGGGATCGCATTGCTCAACATCCTCGTAAAGTCTCATTGGCTCTCCGCATCCAGCTAGTCTAAATCAAATTGTCAGATCGCCTTGATTTCCAATACGTTCAACGCGGTCATTGAGAACGCCGAAGGCGAATGGATTCTGGTCTTCGCCAAAGAGGTCGTTGAGATCATGGAGACGTCGTGTACGCGACGTCAGATCGACTCGTACCATCAGGCTCTGCTGGACAAGAGCGGCCATCCGCTGTTCTATGAGATAACTGGCACAGCTGAGGCGAACTGGGTCAGCATCCTTCGAGAACGCATGTTGCATCTGAACAAGCAGCAACGCTCTTTGGCTCACAAGATGAGCGATATTCACGAGACGTTGCACCGCCTGAAATCTGAAACCAGCAGCGTCGATTCAAAACGCGCGTCAAGCGATCTTTAAATAGATCGTAATCGTTTTCATGCTATGCCGAATCAACTAAAGATTTTACAGCATTATGATCCACCTCGGCTGCTATTTCTACTCAGAATAGTTTTACGACAAACAGTGAGTCTCAAGGGTGCCAAATTATAGCCGTCTGGTAATTTTTCAATGTCAAAGTAATTTTTTAATGTCAAAGATCAGCCAAAATAGCCGCCGGCTTAAATCTTAAACGGATTTTTTCGCAGAAAAATAGCAGCATTTTGGCTTTCGAGTGAATCAAATTTGTTGTTTTGATAGAAATTTCATTTATGTCACGATGAAATGATATACGCGGCTGTTAGTGCAATATTGGATCTTTGATACATTTCTGAGCGCGAATCGAATACGAATAGCCATCGGGACAGGGCTGATCGCCCGGCATTGATGCGGAAATCGAGTTCGGCAACCATACGACCGCGAACAGCAACATCACGAGCATAAGCAAACCCCTTCCAGACGAGAGCATTGCTGCCGATCAGACGTTCGGCGAATCAGATATTTTCTCAATGCATTGCTCCATGCTGCAAAGATCTTTTTCGAATTTGGCTGGAACAAATTACGCACTTATATTTCGTTGAGTTTTGTCGTAAAACCGATCGCACCTTTTGTTCAATATTCGCACTTTTTTAAATTGAGGAGATTTCGCTCTCGCCCAAACTGTGTTCGAATCTCACTTTCGAAATTTCGAAATGGAATTGCAATCGGTGACCTTAAGCCACAATGGGCGACCCATCGTGATCGACGTCCTTGAGCGCCCAGCCAAATCGGCTGCCCCTGTCTGCCATGTCGTCGTTCTTCCAGGTTTCGAGCGTTGCCTACCCGTCGTTTCGAGCCCCTTCTGAGGTCACCGTCGATTAGGGAACCCATCCGTTCTGCCCTTCTACGAGGAGTTCACGAACAGGCTCGCTGATGGTCTTCATGGCGTTTCTGTCCATGCAGGTTGTATTTTCCTGCTTTCGATTTTCACCAATTTGACAGAGCTGTGTAGTGGGCCATGCTGGGTTTAGTTTCGAGGATCATAACAACGGCGAGGCGTTCGATGTAGGTTGGCGAAGGTCGGTGATCTGCCTCGTCGAGCTGATAGCGGTGTTCAGCTCGACGACCAGATCGAGCTCAAGATTCTCTACCTCGAGCGGCTGCTGGCGAAATCGCCGACCCGACTCATCCTGATCGGGCATTCAGTCGGCGCCTTCATGGTCACTTTGAAATACGTTCTTCGTCTTCTTCGCTGACAGCTCAATCAGGTGATGGAGATTATGAAACGACGCCCTGATTTCCCCATCGATAACGCCGCCTTTCTATTCCCGGCGCTCTGCGATTTCGATGTGTAACTGCGTTTCTTCCAATTTCAGTGCAGTTTTTGAAGTTCGCTTTAGAGCGTGGCCGATTCACATCATGAAATATCCGAGCGTGTATGAGCCGCTCGCCTTCCTGGTCTCCTATCTACCGGATAGATGGAAGTCGCTGCTGGTGTCGGCGATCCCGAAAGTCCAGCACGAGGCGTCCATGATCGCCCGTCATTGCAATGCCCATACTGGTACGAATGGCGCTTTCGGAGTTCGCCGCCTTGATTTCCGCTGCCAGTTCGCAACGGATTCGCCCTGGTCCGCCACGAGCTGCAGCTCATTCGTGAACTGCAACAAACCAGCATTGATCTGCTAAACGGGTTCGGCCATAACCTGCTATTCTTGTTCACGCGATTCGATCAATACGTACGGATGGCGTCCGTCGGCATTGTGTTTCTGAACGTTTTCAGGTACCGCTGCCGCTAGCGAGGCGTATCCAGGCCATTATCCCCAAAGCTGTTCATGTTTTGTTTGACGATCATCTCGAGGTACAGCACGCATTCGTGCTGAAAGATAGCGCTCGCGTCGCCGATACGGCTCTGGAATACCTGATCGGGCGTGCGCCGCATTTGTCGCCTCCAAGTCATCCGAATTGTTGATTTAGTGTTAAAACGGTTTATTACATGCTGGAAGATCAGATGTAGTGTTTTCTTCAGGTCTCGCATTCAGTTATGTCGTCATGGTTTCTGCCCTCATCGTGTATACAGCCATGCTTGTAATCTCTGACGAGGAATAAAACTGTTAATAGTTAAATCATAATTAAATTTTATTGACTAATTTGTTGGGCTCTCTGTTGAGAGATCGCTGGTCCGCCTTCAATGACTCGACATAGTCTTTGGCATCTTGCGATTCTGCGACCGCGACGTCGACGCCATCCCATGAGTTCGTTGTCACAGCAGCAGTCATGAGATCAGAAAACGATTTGACCTGATTTAGGCAGATCTTCTCACTTCGTCGCGCCTGGACGGCGTTATGCAGCACTGGAGCCAACTCCGTCTGCAGCAGAGCGTCATCCTCGGAGAGCGTGTTCGGGAATTCGCTCAATGCGGCCGTTGCAAATTCCGACACCTTCACCCAAAGGTCTTTGACAGTAGAACCATCATCGAGTGCTTTGACGCATTTAACAAGCGTGTCTGATACTGATGTTCTCATGTTGGAATCAACGGGGCAGCGGCTTTCGCCAAGTTCGATTTCGCATGCCAGATGGTCGTCATTCTCTTCGATCGTGAACCCTTGGAACAAGAGATGATGAATATTGCTATGAAAACCATTTCAGTTCCATCTGTTGGATGATTCAAGGAAATCGAACCTTGTGTTGTAGTAGAAATTATGGAGAGATTCCGACGGGTTGAGTTTTACGGTTGATGTCATAACAACAGCATCGAGTTCGGGCTCATAGCCGATCTCAACATTCGCCTCTGTGGAATGCGTAGCGAAATCGAAGACCGGCATCAGTGCGTTGATGCTCTCCGTCTCGCTCTTCTGCAGCTGCCACATACGACCTGAGCGGCATCGTTAAAAACGAGCCACATAAACTCTAATACACAGTACTGTTGACATTCACCCAAAGACGAGAATATTCTTCGAACGTCAATCCGGTGAAAAACTGCTCAATCGTTGCATATTGCTCCGACAGGATCGACGTCAGCTCGCCGATCATGTTATTGATCATGGAGCTTTTCAGTAATTCGATGTCGTCCTCCGACCAGAACATTGGCGATGGAACATCCAGCTGTTGTATCATATCAAGATAGACGCCCCATTTGTCTTGATTGGCTAATAAGAACACCACAGCAGCCCCTAATACAATTTCAGAAATTTTGCTGACGAGAATTGAAAGCTGCATACCGCTCTCGTCTAAGGAATCTGTAAGTTCTGATACAGATTGCACAATATCATCAGCGAGGATCATATTCTCATCCAGGATCTGACTTATAGGGACAGTAAGAAGGCGCTCGCCTTCCTCGATGTGTTTCGAAGCGACTAGCTCGTAATATCCATCGAAGCCGATCACGTTGATATTGCCGATCTCGGCGCCGTTCTTCAACACCCAATCGAATACGTTCTGGAACGGATTCGTGACGACGGCCGTCTCCTGAGGCGGCGGCAGCCAACCAGGACGAAGCCAGACCGCCAGAACAGCAACGATGACGACCGTCAACGACACATTCAGCAGCGACAGCAGCGGTCGCTTGGTAGGAGGCGCTGAAACCGCTTCCGGCTTCTTCAGCGTGGCATGGTCGAAGACGGCGTCGTATTTGGATCCCAGCGATGGGTCGGGTCGAACCATTCTCGTTTAGATTGTGAATACAACAGGAGCAGCTATGGGGTGAAGGGGGCACAGCCCCAGCAGCCCACTGTCGCCCAGCCCATTATCAACTGCAGCTACAAGTACAAAGGCCACGCTGTGACAGATCGAATAACAGAAGCACTGAGTCTAGGGTTTTCTATTCGCCTTTGACGCCGATTGCTTAAATCGGGGTCACAGACTGTACAAGCTGTTAGTCAACAGCGACGGGAACTGCACCAGCTGCATAAGAATCATGCGGGTCCAGCGGTATCGATAGACAACGTGGAGAAGCTACTACCGATTTGGAGCCATGCGTGATAGGCAGGATTTGGGCTTGCGACAGGGATAACATCTAGGAGGCAGTTAGGCTGATAAGGCTGCTGCGAATCTTTCTTGTCAGGTTATGTTAACAAGCCTTACGGGTCACTGGTAGTCCTCCAGGTCATCAAACCCTAATTCAGCAAGATTCTTGCCCGTTCTGCTACCCGTCTGCATCGCGCGATATTGAATGAAACGACGTCGAAAAGCGCCTGATAGCAGCCTGGTGTTTACTCAGACGATTGCCTTTAAAGCATCCTCCAAACTGCCTGAATCGCGGGGTGTCTGCTTGTTCTGGTCTGTCAAATACGGGTACAATAAAATGTGACGAAGAATGTGACAATGAATCAACGCTTCCAAATGGCGCTAGTTCTATAAATCTTTATTCTTGGGCATTCGAAATCGTGTGTTGGGATGCGCCCGCAACCATGAATCTTGTAATGGCTCCCATCAATTCGGATCAAGCGTTTGCGGCAGCCAATGGTATCTGCATTCGATGATGAATACCGATTCGTATCATGACAACGTCTGCCAGAAAGCCGACATCTTGCTGCTTTGTGATTCGAAATCAACGAAGGTGATTCCCATCCATCGTCACAGAGCTCGGACGAGGGTGACTGCTAACGCGTGCCTATCAGGCCTAGACCAAAAAAATCTCAGCATATTTATATGGGATTATGTCATCGGTAATCAGATGGGCGATCTTGTCGCTGTTGCTAGCGGCCCCGGTCCATCCCGAACCCGGGCGTCTTCGTGAGTTCGAGGCGCTGTCGCTGTTCGGGTCGGGTCAGAGCGAGTTCTTCACGCTGACCAATGCCCATGCTGGGCCATCGTCCTATCAGCTCTATGCATTCAATGGGAATACGTATGGGAGAGCTATCTCATATGGAGACTATACCAAGGGATCGTTCAGTCTATCAGGAGGGGTACGGAAGCGGTTTTCAAACATAACCTTCTCTGAGAATGGCGTTTAGGTGGATTTGAAATTCGAATCGGATTTGGGCGAGATGACGGTAGCGGCGAATATCGCGGCTGGATCGTTCTACATGATGTATTTGTATTCGAACGAAGGGCAATCGACGCCCCTGCTGGGTATCTATGAGTTTACCAAAGACTCGTTCCAGACCGCCATCGAAGCTGGCCTGGCCACCATCTTCTTCATGAACCTGGTTCGTTTAAGGGATGTTCAGATCTTCATCAATGGGGTGCTGTTCATGGATCTGCCGGCGCCTCAAGAGGGTAAAGACCCCATCATACCGCAGCCGTTAACAATAGGACCCGACGACTTCAATGCTATTATGGAGCTGTATGACACCAGCAATCCAGAGGAAAAGGTTCTGGTTGTCAGAGGGCAGATGCAGCTGCAAGCTAAGAGGGTTGGTTGATTGAATGATGTTGAGGCGTTGGTGGCTGAATGCTGTCTATTAGGTGTATGTATGCCATGTGATGGGTGATCCAAGAGCTCAAGAAGAGTATCCCTATACAATCTCTATGTATAAGCATTCGTTATCAGCTGCCGTTCGCTTATCAGGGCCATCGGTTCTGATGCATCTGGGCCTAGCGATGCTGGTGGCGTTAGCTGTTCTATAGTCGACAGTTTTAGAATACATCACATATTGGCTGGTTTCAGGCAACCTGCAATCCGTTATCGTCGTATCAGATTCATGTTGGTGAATTGTGACTGAAGTTTAGAAGACACGTTGGCAAAAGATATGAAAAATCTATGGAAGTCGTTGTCGTTTGCAGACAGACACAGAGATCATCGGATACGCCCGATCTCGGGTCATGATGAAGAAACTGTGGTTTGGCAAAACCCGGTTTAGCCGTTCTGATCCGATTAAGGCCGGGGGTGGTGCTGGTGATGTAAACGATGCACCGTTTATCAGCGAAATGCATTTGGGAAACTATCATCTGCAAATGATCGATGGCAGTTGGCAGTTGATGAATGGCGCGACTCCGCCGCCGACGCCGACAGTTGCTGATGCGAATATCGACGAAATGAAGGCCGAGATTAGGAGACTTACCCAGCTGGCAAATGATCTTCAGAAACAAAATCATCGTTTGCAGTTCAAGAACCAGGTCCTGGTCGCCATGTGCACAATCTCAGGTATGGGGATCGAAATCCGCACTGTTAAACTGGGGGCATTGAGCTGGATTCAGAAGGGGATAGACAGATTGCCGAACTTGAGAACGAGCAGTTACTGAAGTCAAATGCGATAACGAAACCACAGCCAGTTTGACCTGGTAGGACAACTTCAACATGATGAAACTACATAGAATATACGAGCTCGGATGGAGCTAACTGCTAACAGCATGATAGAATTGCACAGCACAATTCCTAATAAAGACAAACGTCCGAACAATGGACGTTAAACAACGATGTGGGTCTGTTTACTTTTCATTTCCGTCGTCGTCTGGGTGCGACGCTCTTCCGTATTGTGACGATGGCTTCCATCAGTTTACGGTTGTTGACCGCACGCTTCCTGCTTTGTTCATCATCGGATAGCTCACAACGTTGCAATAGCGCGGAAGCTTCGCGAACTAGATCGTCTTCACTATTATCGTCGTAAACATCATGTAACGGGGGCTTCTTCGTGCGTCGAGTGGGTCGCTTTTCGCTCATTTCTGTCAAAGGGCTGCTTTTGGCAGAAGACCTCTTAACCACCGACTTCTTTTTGTGATTAATTCTCGTTGCTGGTCGATTCTCCTTATCATCGGGGACGGAAACATCAGCGTTTTTCTTTGATCTGCTCCTAGGGTCCTTTTTCGGGCTTTCTTCGGACTCGATGTCACCGGTCTTATCGGCAGCTGTAAAGACAGAAACTCGATAATTTGAAAATGAAAGAGAACGCATTTCTATATGGTTGTACCTTTTTGGGCGAGGATAAGTTTTCTGATCGTACGCAGTGGAAGATTATCGTCATTATCCGTAATAAGGAAGCGCTTATACAATGACGGTAATTGAACCAACTTGTCAATACGACCTGAAGAAGAGTTGGCTTGGGAGGTAACTCCATGTGAATCGTTCTGACCGAGTCCTTTCTCCGGCCTTTTTCTTGAAGGTTTGGACAACGGTTCTGGCGTCCTTGCAATTTTAGCTGAAATGGAAAGTAAGGGAATCCCAGAAGGAGTTCCAGCTGTGTGTCATTACGTTTGGTTTTAAAGGCTTCGGAATCATTTTCGATCAACTTCAATGGCAGCACTGTCGGCTTCTCTTTTACATTGAGAGTTGCACGCGACGCGACAGGAGTGCTCTTCAGTTTTGCTGTTGCAAAACATTAATGGTAACAATGTTAACGAAGCATCGGTCGACAACAACCTTTTGTTTTAAAAGGATTTTCGATCTGTTCGAACCCTTCGGGAAGTTCTGCGGGGGCGATAACTGGCGCGACGCTTGGCCGAGGCTTTCTTGGCTGACGCAGCGAAGGGATGTTCGATGTGGGCGTGTTCTTCGGCAGCAGCGACAATCGGGCTTTGATGGTTCTCGGAGTGACCTGTGGTGGTGTATGTTGAATGGCAGGTGCCGATATCCTCATCCTAGGCGTGGCCAGACCCGTCTCCCGAATGCTCTTTACAGGAGTGTTGTATTGATGAGGTAATCCATTCACGGATCGCGACAACGGCGCCGTCAGAGTCGACGAGGACAGAGATTTACGTAAAGGAGTGGAGATATTCGATCTACGTTGAGGCGCTGTAAGGGTTGCTGGTCGTCGTGGAGTTAGTAATGATGATGGCGATTCTAAGACCGATTGCAATGATGAACCAGTGACCATTGACATGCGTTTGGATCGAGGCTTCGGCAGTCCTGCTAGGGCTGGCCGTAACGATGGGTTAGCAAGCGACATACGCTTCGATCGAGGCCTGGGTAAGGCGGCAGACATCTCAGAATGATTCGGTTCTGAGGCGGCAGGTACGTCTTCCTCCTAGGCACTGATAAGCTCACAACGAGATGTATCGTCATAATAAATGTTTACTGGAACCAGCCGAGTATATCGTAATTCGATTAGGTCAATGAGAGCATTGAAAGCTCGAATTAGGACAGACTTATCTAACCTCGTGATCGATGTCAATGAAGGCGTGCATGGTTCCAGCCCAAGCACGGCCATCGACCTGAGATAATTCAATACATAAAGAAGTTATTCTGGACTTCTATACTTGGCGAAACGCTGATGGGTGCGAGCATTGACAGTGGAGAAATTAAAGCCAAGGTCGGCATGGATCTTCAGGATCAGGTGATGGAAAGCGGTCAGAACCTGGACAGGCGTGGCTTCGCGAAACACCCGAAACGGCAGCTCGTTGTAATGTCGAAGAATACGATGAATGGTGACCTCATCGTCGCTTGACATGAGAATGACACGACAGGACTGTCTCCCTGCTGGGGCGATGGTGTCGTGGGGCGTATGAAGGCGGCCACCGCCGATCCGATCGCCGTCAAAAAGGAGCTCACTCAGCGACTGTTGAAAAGCCCGCGCCGCCTTGTTGATGAGCGAGGCTGAAATCGCGTAACGTTAACCCCTGCTGCTGCTCTGTTTTGGACGAGAGCGGGTCATCTCTCTCTCTCTCGTCATTACGATGTGGCATTGGATCCGTTATAATTACTTAGATTTATTCGACGTCTGCTGCTGGGCACGACGTGCCTTGCCGGGCCGTTTGCCACCCTTCTTCAAATTCCATTTCTTGCCTCGTGCCGCGTCGTCCTTGGCCAGGTCGTTGCGCTTGCCTGTACGTGGCTTGCCCGAACCGAACTTCTCGTTCTTAAACTGACGCTTTTTGGAAATGGTCTTGGCGGGGACATTTTTTTTCTGCTTTTTCACGAGTTTTTCGGCTTTGGCCATTGCCGCATCGAAACTCTCGGCTGTCAGCTGGTTCTTACCGCTGTCTGCAGTCGCATTAACTTCGAACCGATATAAACAATGAGCGAACTGAACCTTTTTTCCAGTCATTGATAGCTTTAACGCTGGCCTTCTTCAGATGGGCCCTTTCTAATTTCTTCTCAGCAGCGGCTTGTTTAGCATGAGCCTTTTGCTCTTTGACTCGCTTGTTTTCGGAAACCTTTTCTATAGCGGCAGCCTCATGCAACAATTTACGCTTGATACGTGCCATATGGTCATCTGATTTGACCATCTCGGCAAAATAATCGGCTGGGCGTTTGTATAGGATTCCAGCCTGAGTTCACTTAAAACCCAAATGTTGCAGCAAACTATTATCATTCTAACCTGGTCAAGGCGATTCAACGCCTGCTTAACCGAATTTAAAGTAAAATCGTAACTGATAGAGGTATCAACAAAACAGAATTCAGAACCAGTCCCGAAAACATACAATTTGACTTCACGGGCCAGATCGTCATCGGGATTAACAGAGATTGACTGATTGTGAGTGATGACGAGAGTCTCAGCCCAAGGGTAATCTTCTGGAAGCCGAATCTATTACAAAGTTTAATACTCAATATATGGATCAGATGGGACGATGGAACCTGATTCAAGCAATGATTCAAAGCAAGCTCATTGCGAATCCCATTCAATACGACAGGCTCCTCAGCATCAGAGAGCTGTTCGATAGATTCCGAATCGGATCCTCCCTCTACTTCGTTAATGGCGGCAGCCAGTGCCGAATTGTAATCCATATCTTCCAGAAGAAAATCTGTTCAGGAGATAGAAATCTCAATCTGTGGTCAGTTCCGCCTACCGGACTCCGTGACGGATCCTGAAATTTCTTCGGGTTTCGCATAATTTTTTGTTGGAGAATGGAGACTGATAAAAATTTCCCATTATTTTCACTTTCTTGTGATGTTTCATCCAGGTAGATTTGCGATTCGGTTAAATCGCTTCTGGTAGTTTGAAGATTTGGCTGTTTTTCCAGCCTGAAATTTATTTTTTTGTAAGCTTTATTTTATCATATTATATTTCTGAATGTGTTTTGCACTGTAGACTCCACATCTAAGACAATTGAGTCAAGTGAAATGGCGTCATTCATGCTGGATGAAGTCGATGGTGGCGCAGCATACAGTGAATGCACCATTGACTTAATAAACACCTTATCGCGATTTGCTTGTGAGCAGATCGCTGTAACAACACTCGGCAGTGGCGTTGCAGTGAACAAAGCGATTAAGCTCGATATCGCAATAATATAGACAGATCTCTGACCCAGAGGATTGGGAGTCGCTGGTTTCTGAAGGGATGCCCAGGTTCGCAATGAAGATGAATTCGACCCCGACCCGATCCCAGATCGTTTGTCCATCAGAGACTTCAGCCGGCGAATGTAACCTTTGTTTTTCTCATGAACTTCGTTTTGTAGGAGTTTGTTAGCAGCAAACAAAAGGCAATTCCGGTGTATGTGGACGAGAAGCATTGAGCAGTCGGGTTCCGTTGAGGTGAATTTTGGGCTTGAGGGTGCAATCTCGGTGTCGGAATCAGTCCGGTTGCTATTCTGCGATTGTTGTGGCGTCAGCGTGCGATTACGGGACCGGTTGCGTCGAAGTGCAAGAGTAAACCGTTTGCCTGCTCTGACTATACGACTTGATCGGGTCTCTAGTTTGGTGGGTAATGGCCCAGTTGTAGGCGACTCCAGAGGAGTAGAATTAGACGTTCGGGGACGTTCAGAGTTAAAATGTTTTTGATGTACAAGGAAGACGTCCATAACGTAGGTGTTTGCAGCGACAAAATCGGCATCAAATGTCAGCAGAAGGCGAACCATGCGAGATATTAAGCGGGTAATTCGATTCCGGAAACCGGGGGACGCTTCAGATAAGGACGGAATGTCATATTCGTAAACAAGCAATGCAAAAAAAGCATCTCTGACTTCTTTCCAATAGCTCATTGACACCAGGATTAGCTCGGGATCACTTTGACAATGAGCCTAGAGAGAAATCGACTTCAGAGAATCATAATCGAATAAGCAAATAAGTCTACCTGCACAGCACGGATTTCAGCAATTGAGAGTAAAGCTGAAGCTAAGTGCAGCAAATCGAAACAATCCGCAAATGTATCGAGAGCGTGCGTCGCCGGTATTTCAACGCGACTAAGGAAGTCAGCTGATTTCATATCAAAGCCGTTCGATTCCAGCCACGGGCGTAAGCAGTCAACGGGCCAGCGTAAGATAACGAATACAACAACAAGAACGTCGAGATACGATTGCGCGATTCCCGATAACATTTTCGCGGCATGATAGACGTCGTTGACTTTGGAATAATACTCGAATGCTACTGAAAATGCTTGTATACAACCGTTCAAATCAGGTAAGCCCCACTGCAGCAGATGTAGATCGATTCGAGACGGCGATTCTCGAGGCAGCGTTAGATCATGTAGTTTCCTCGAATCGATTGCAAACAAGGTTCGTGCACGCAAGGAGTGCAAACGGGCGAGCTGCATTAAGTTGGAGGGCGGGCACGAAGCTATCGCGCTCATAGCTGTAGACAGTGCCGGTTCGTACCGGTCCTGATGCATCAGGGACAGGATGCGGACTTCGAGGAATTCCGGCGTTGAAGCCACGTCTTCGGGGGCCGAAAACGGCACCATTTGGGGCACATTCAGATGAGCACGCAGAGGGGTGGGAGCTGCCGGCAACTGCATCGACGATGACAATTGAAGCTCGTCCAGCATTGCATTAACCTGTGCATAGGCGCCTCGTTTCAGGGCGGCACGGGCTAGGAGCAGTTTTACGAACGCTGTCCTTGACCTCGCGAGGTCGTGATCGAGAATCGTTTGAAACGCCGAAACACTATCGGAGAATCTGCCGGCTGATCGATAGAGTTGCCCGAGTCGTAAATACAACCCGAGACGAGCAGCACGGTTTCGCCCTAAAGACGGCACCGGAACAGGGGGCGTACAAATTGCCGTTGTATTCGCCATCGACGCAGCCGGGTCAGAGTTCGAGGATCCCGCCGAAGCAATCTCCTCAAATGGAGCGGATTGAGAGAATGTCAACAGGTTGATCTTAGAGCGGCGTCCGACCGTTCGCGAGCCTGATCGATGCAGACTTGAGTTTTCGTGCGCCGAACGGGCCATGTAGCGTCCGATGGTGCCGAATTCGCGCCGAATATCGGTCTCGTCGGATATTATATTACGATCTGGAGGGATGGGTCCCAGAGAGGAATTGGGGGAAGGAGCGCTCGTTGATCGATGTGATATTTGAGTCAGAAACGATAGTGCGTCGAGCAGGTTCTTTTCGGCATTGACAAAATCGCCGAGCTCGGCATAAATTTTCGATATTTGTTGCGATAAATAAACGAATTCGGCGACGTTTTCCTGCGTCTTCGATACCGAAAGAATCCGCTGATGAAAGCGCAGAGAGCGCTCCCAATCGCGATTGTCACCGCAGACATCACAGAGTCGCCGATCCATGGCGCTGAAATCGACACCCTTGCGAAGTTTGTAGATCGAGCTGGCCGCCTCCATCGCCAGGACTGCATACTTATATTTGCCATTGTACAACAAGATATCACCGTAAGCTATCAAAGCGTTGGTCCCAAGCTCGGAGACTAAAGGCACCAGGGACTGCAATACAGGCTTGGCACGGTCTAATAGATAGATACACTCGAACAGCAACCGCTCAGCGAGAGCAGTATCGTGATGTTCGTGTAAGGCAAAATGACCTATCACAAAGGCGCACTTCGCGCGAAGCATTGTAGCGCCTTCCAGTTTTTGGTATAAAGCCTCTAGGCGTTCCATTCGAACAGCGGCCGAACCGCAATATTTCCAAAGACGAGCTTCCTGCTTCAGCTGTGCAGGCGACATGGCAGGCACGTTCAGCAGATCTGGAGTGATCTCGCAGTCGTTCAATGCAAATTCCAGCCATTGCACATTTGGGTCATCAGCAATATCCCAGGTCGCTGTCAATACCGAAGTATTCAGCGGTGAGTACTGATTGAGGTAGAGGTGTAATGAAGCCAACGCATCGGCTGCGACCTCAACTTCTAATGGAGTCTCGGCGGAGTCGTGCGCGTTAAACACAACCATATAGTTGCGAAGCACACGGTTTAACCGTGAAGCGTCAGTGTGAGCTATCGAAGCCAGCAGCAGAAGTTCTAGGTGGCCTTTGTAGCGAGGAAACGCAGCGACTGATGTCGCTATCATTGTGGAGAACGTATCTATATGATGTCGAGGAAACGTCTTCGCAGCAGCATACAGGAGCAAATAGAGCTTATCGAAGACGGGTCGCGATGCGGATTCCGGAACCGAATCCGAGAGGACGAATTTGGACCTGTTCAGTGCGCTGATGGCCGCTGTACAGACTTCCCAGCATCGTTCAACGGCCCATGATGACAAATGGTGCCTATAGAACGAATGCATGTGTTGGAGAGTTCTCGTGAGCCAATCGTTCAAGGTCGACAGAGTGCTAGGAACCGAGGGCTCACCGATCGACTCCGTCTGTGGCGGTGGCAGACTTAGGTACGCAGGTGCTGGTTTTAATCTGGACTGAGATTGGCATTTAGACAAACAGAAAAAAAAACATCAATGAAGAAACGATTAATAAACTGGATAGCGTTTGATAAACAAACACATAAATAGCAGAGCACTAGAACAAAGAAGGCTGCCTTGAGAAAGTCACATTCAGATAAGGCATAGCAGAGCGAAAAGCGAAACAATGAAATCGTTTGATACGCACCCGAGCATGGAGAGCCATTCTTCGAGGACAGATTCGCGAAATGAAGCCCGCCCTTCGTCAGTATGCTCTGAATACAAAATCGAGGGCTTAGGATAGACGACGATTTTGACTCCCGGAGACCCATCCTCCGCCTGAAGCTGCCGCAGCAACTGGTGGCGCTTCGGTACGTTATGAGCAAAATGGGGAGTCCTCGGCTGCTTTGAATGCGGCGCTAAAGGATCCGATGCGGCCAAATACGAACGAAGCAACGTCGACACTTGTTTCTGCATTGTCGTCGACATCGCGTCGCTATCCATAGCCGAGCTGGCAGCGCCGTCGTCGTCATCGTCCTGTAAAGCTGTATCCCAATCGCCTTCTGACGACGACGACCCTGAAGGCGACAAGACGCCGTTATCCGAGTCGCTTTTTGTATCATGTTCCGGGGTGATGTTCACAGCTGGGACGAGGTTCGTCACGCTCGGTCGCCAAGGCGCAAACCGACCAGAAACTGGGTCGGATAACTCATCTAGACCCCCGAAATCACTCTCCCAGTTCTCCTTTTGGGTCGGGTCGGCCGAATATCCGACGATAGTCGTAGCCGCGACAGGGGCCAGGTTCCCCGAGCGCTTGTTCGGTCGTCGCGAGTGGCTGCCGGGGCGCTTGCCGCCCTCGTGCTGCATGGGCGGCAGTCGACGAGGACGGCGATGGTGAAAGCGAGCGCCCTGCTGGATCAAGCCAGCCTTATGGCTTTAAACTCGACAACAACAGTTCGACTTCACGTTTCCCGCTCCGACAACAGCTAACAGGCCGCGCCCCCAAGTCACGACTCACCCATCTCTTATAATCTGTCTTCTCACTCATGATTCACTCTCGCTCTCTCCTTCTCTAAAATGTCGTTGGCTCCGGCGTCGTCAGCTGCTCTGGCAAGCTTCCGTACGGGGGTCGTGACCACGTTCACCGGAGTTGCATTCGCTTCTTGTCGGTTATGGTTCAGGGCTCTAATCGCTCTGAACCCATTGAGCACCGAACTGTCATCTCGATTCACAGGCGGCTGTTAGCAAGCCTCCATGAAAGGACTTTATAGATATTTAGGCCGCGTTTAGTCATCGCAAAACTATAGTCACTTTTCTGCATTCCTGCAAACACTACCGGAACTGCAATATTCCAATCTACATTCAATATCTTAGCAATAAAAAGTATACACCTCTGGACGTGTTTCCAAGCTGCGCTCATTTTCCAATGTTTATCGAATGACAACAAATCCCTGGAGCAGCTTCTTAGACGATGTCGGCGTCGAGTTCCACAGTCCGTCTATATTCGACAGCAGTGCACTTACTGACCAGCTCGATCCTTTCCATGACAATACTGACGACATGATATTCGATAACTACTCTGATGCTTACATTCGTCTGGACGACGTTTCCCATGTCGCTGAGCGGATACGTGCCATTCATGAGGCTGCAATTTTCATTACTGTCGGCTGTTGTGAAATTTGATCTGTAACGTGGCAGTACATTTCTAAACTTCTGAGCCAGATTCAAAACAGGATTATATTCCGCAATTCATTCGCCATTCATGCAACTAGATCTGCCAGCCAGCTCACGACGAAATTGTAAGGACCAGTACCGAATGCGAATAAGAAACTTCGACAGATGATGACAGATTTGGGGCTTCAGTCTCTAACCAGCATACCGGCAAGGCTTGGTATTGAACCTAATTTGAATTTGGATGAGATAAGGGAGGGATCAGCCTCAGATGCACGAGATTGGTATTGCTCCAAACTGAGATGGATGATAGACGATGGTAATTGGCTACTGATGAATCGTGGTTACGGTCTCGTTCCGTTCCTCATGGACTTGTCCCATATTGAGACAAACGCTATCACGTTTGTGAGTGGGCATCTACAGCGAGGAGCCAGCAGCAAGATGCTGCAGAACTATTTAACCACAGGTATGGTCGTATGGGTTTGTAATGTGCTCAGAATCTTGTTCCGTAACAGGCATTCAAAATGCTGAACAATCGTTGAACAAGCTTTCAGGTGTGCTGAAGATCAGCATGGAAGTTTTAAGCAGCAGCTTCAGTGTAACAGGGAAACAAATAACCGCTTGATCATTCTGGGTCCTCCATTGACATTCGGGGACTCTTCGTGAGTGGGCCTTACTGGTCTTAACATCATTGCCAGTTTTGCTTACGAATTCGCCTCGAAGCGATACTCCTTATTACCAAGCTGAATCCAGCATTGGCTCGATTTTTACGGCCAAACGACAGTCGAACAAGCATGTGATGAAATCGCCACATGGATGGCCAATGGTGGTTGTCGAGATGCAGCCGGTCGTCGCTGGATTCTCCATTTCGACTCATCTCAAGAGATCGGTTCGTGTAAGGCTTCAATCATGGCTACAAATCCTGATGCATTTGCATTCTCACCTTCTGCCTCCCAGTTGGCTGCTGCTAACGCCCTCAGCCGTAATTTGTACAATCGGTCTACTTCAAGACAACATCAAGCCTTTGAAACTATTCAATTCGCATCGTTTTGGAACTGTAGGTCTATCCGTTTACAATAGACTGCTAGCTTGTATCAGCAAGGTGGCAAGTCGAGAGATGGGAATTGCGTTGTGGAATCGGACACGAAGATATACAAGCTACTTTTGGATACCAAATGCCAAAAGAGTTATCTATTGTAGATAGATTTTGGGGTCGAACTTGCCCCCGAAAACAAACTGCCATTCTAGAGGAACCTTCCAATGAACGGATTCGGGAGATCGTTCCTTATTGGCGGTATCGCTCAAAATACGGTAGAGCAGATCAGCCTGCATAATTCCGTCAAACGAATTATCGCCTTCATTGACGAACGAGTAGATGATAGCGGTGTCGATTTGGCGCCTTTGACAGGCTAGAAACAATGGCCGCGAGAACCCGGTGCCAATAGTAGGTAGCAAAATGTCATCGACCTAAGAACCATTCTAGCCAAATAATTTACAAAAATCACAAAAAAGGAACCTTTTCCTGCTCGCGCTCATTGAAGAACTGGGTCAGATGTGAAAACAGAGATGGTTCAATCCGACCAACATCCAATTTCTGAATGGCTTTGGCCAGCGACGAACTCAGAGGCGACGCTTGAAAACCGAAAATTGCATCGGGCGAGTCGCCTTGCAGCTGACGATCTGAGCGCCTATAAGCTGGCGAGCTGGCCAGAACCAAAACCGATGCGAATCCAATCGACTCAATCCATTGGGAAACTTCTTCGCAGAACTCGTCGTGCTTTCCCTGAATTAGGAATCAGCAATCTAGGTCAGTAACAGATGAGCCTTTTATCACAATAATAACGGGTGTACGCTGCTGTACAACAGTGATACCCCATTCAGACGAATGATACACTTCCAAGGCGAGTGTCAGCTGGTTGCTGTTGGCCCCGAGATAGCCGACAAGAGGCAGTACGAATTTACTAGTTAAAATACCAATCTGCATGGAGCAGTGAGTTTTTGCAGCAAAACGCCCGAACTAATGTTCTACTTTCTTCAAATGGAACGTCTTCTCTGTGTTTATCAACAGGTCGACGCAGAGCTGCCCGACGTTCCCGATACTGACAGCAGGCTAAACAGAAGAGTGATATTCAGAACATAGAGAGCAGAGAAAATGAAACTGGAAAACATCTAAAGCTAGAATCGTCTTCATCAACGATGGCGAAACCAAGCGATTACCCAGATCAAAGCGGAGTTCTTCAGCAGCGACTCGGCAGCCGAACGAGATTGACCCCCTTGCGGTACAAGCTCCATCTGGAGGGCAGGCAGCAGATTGAAAGAGAAGCGACGCCGCCAGACCACCCTCTTCCGGCAATGTAAGACAAAGGCCGGGGAACATCTCTACCTAATAGGACCCCATCACCCTAAAGCAGATCCCAAGGTGCCTTGGCTGTCTAGTAGAGCCCCATGACCCCAAACATGACCCCAGACAGTTCACATTAGTGCCTCTCTACAGACAACTGGTTGTATTATTGGCTAAGCAGCAGGATGTACAGGGCGTAGGCGGACGTTCTGCTGCAGCATGCGACGGCTCCAATAATTATAGAAGATAATCACAGCCGACAAGATGCAGAGGTGCCCGATGAAGACGATAGGATAGGAACGCGACCGACCGGCGAACAGAAGCGTCAGGCCCATGATGATCAACGTGATTATTCGCGCCTGATTCGTTCGGAAATCGACTCGAGGGAACCTTAACCAGCGTGAGATAGGCTTCATTTCAAAATGATTTTTATGGAGCTCGGCGTTTAGTCCGAAATTGTAAAAATCAGCCATAATCCAAGTTCGGCATCAATCATATCGTATTTCCAATTCATATCGAAGCTCCATTCCATGAGAACAGCGTTGAGCTCTTAGCTAGCAGAAGCGATTGCAGCTGCAGCGTTTTTACACTGGGGCGATTAGGGTTTTACTAAGTGTCTATGTTACGGAGTCAGTCATGAGAGAAGGGGGCTGCGGTTCCCCTCATCTCCTCATTCGTCATCATGGCATTGCTGAATCGTGTCCTGCCATGCTATTCGTCACGGTTGATGTCCAGGCGGTTTCTGTCTACGTCTGTCTCGAACCGCGACCTTGACAACATTATGAAAATGCTGGGGTTTGGAGCGACGGCTCCCGCTTTGGGCAATTCCGCCAATTATTTGACTACCAGACAAGCTGTCTCTGAGTATCTGGAAAGTGTCGCAGATCCTTCTAAAAAAGCAGTGTATACCATGCAATTTGTTGATTCTGTTTTTTGGGATTGAGTACCGTTTTAGAGTCAGCGATTTGCAGCCGTTGACGCATGCTCAACAAGAGGAACTCAGCAAAAAGATTAAGCAATGGACAGCTAAATATCAGGAAGAATGGGAGATGAATAAACAGCTGGAAGCATCCAAAAATAAACGTCGTCAAGCTCTAGCTGATAAAGGCGACGTTATCGAATCTCAAGCTGAAAGCGATATTCGATCGGCTTTACAGCAACAAGTACCCAGCGATAATATTTTTATACCAGTATATGAATTGCAGTTAGGAGGCTGAAAACAGACAACAACAACAGGAAGAAATTTTTGGTTTATTGCCAAGCATCGCTGAGGAATATGTTCGCAACAAAATCAACTGGGAACCAGAATATGTAAGGAATCGCTATCAAGTAACAGGAGCTTTTCTGACAATGATACAGGTGCGGTTGGAGCAAGAAGTGCAACGCTCATTAATGAAGAAGAAAGCCCAAGAATTTGCCAAGAATTATCTGGAGAGTGACCCTTTGAGGGAATATGCAGATGCAGTCCAGAGTATATATTCTCTGCATTCTGCTGCGTTGTTGGCTAATTGCTTATTGCTTAGAAGACGAACACCCAGAACCTGTTATGATTCAACTTTCGACTCTTTTGGAGCATATCGACCCGCGGTTTGCTGTAGGCTTTTTCACAGTGAATGCAAGTCGAGTCGATTCGTTAAAATTCGTGCTTAGACCAAACTGAGGGAAACCGGGATGACCCTTGAGGATCGTCATGTCGATATGTCCCGACCGCATGAAATCGTTAAAACTTTAACTAGTCTCGGGTATTCGGTTAACAAAGACGGCGATTTGAACGACATCAATCACCTGACGTTTCCCTATGATGGTCTGCACTCGATTCTGTTTCCACTCTCATATGACCTTACTGGTTATAGTCAATCAAAGAGAGAATCTGATGCGTGGCTTGAGACCGAATGGGTCGCCGATGACGGATAGCGAAAAATGGCAGAAAATTCTGGAAACGCCAGAAATCTCGTCTCCGGCTTTAGACCATAAACGCAAACAGGTATACCACTGCATCAATGTGTTTTGCTCTTTGTAAACCGATGCGCTAGATTGAATATTACGTCCGCCAGCAAAGGCAAAGCAACCAGATCCCTCCATTGTCCCCTCAGCTCAATCCCGAGCTGCTGCCTGAGAATCTTCGTCCTACGATTGAAGACCTTGATCCAGATGCTAAACCCATCTTTGTCAACAAGTTTGGACTGATGACCGTCTTCAAAGCCTGAAGTAATTGGAATTCAGGGACGTCATTCAACATACCGCATGTCCAGTTTGTCAAAAACCGAAGACCGGTTCTGGTTCTCGTAAGAAATGTGGTCTCGCGAAAGACGCTCAGGCCAACGTCACTCATACGAATGTGGAATTGCTTACCGAATTCGTTAACGAACTCGGAATGATTCTGCCAAAAAAAAAAACGCAAGTGCCGTTTTATGATGTTATCGTGTTTTTAATGGTCTTTTCAGAGGGGTTTGCTCAAAACAGCAACGGCAAGTGGCAAGATCCATCAAGCGATCTCGGCAGGTAGATTGTTGATGAACAAGTTGGTTTTCACCATGACTAATTGGGTTTTAAGATGGGTCTAATGCCATATACAAGTAGACTTAAATTTGGTAAATCCTATGAGGTGAAAAGTTTTGCCTTGCCATCCATCTATGTCTTAACTCACTGCAGGGCCGCAATTTCGAGCTTTACAATCTGCTTCGTCGCAACAATTTATTGGACAGTCGCGTGACGAACAGTTTCTCCCCTCCGCTATGATTCAATACAAGTAACAAATGGTTCAACAAATATGTTTGTGATTTCAACCAGCCCTTTTGATTGGTTTGAAGTTCCAAACATTTCCATGTTTTATATACTGTTTTAGTTAGCTCCAATGCGCCAAAACAGCCATCGATGCAGCTCCCATATACAGGGCGATCATGTTGTAGATCTTAAACGATTGTTTGAAGTTTCTGAACGTTTCATTATTGGTAATCTATAAGAGGTCATCATTTCGATTTGCATTCAATGACCAATAGCATACCTCATTAGCAAGTAATTCTGCATAAGTGGTATACATTAAGATTCCAGCCCTGGCAACTCAATAAGCCCTAATATAGCATCTGACCTGATTCTTACGATAGCGAATTGAAGATTCCTTCTGCTAAAATGGCGTTTTTCGCATTCTTATTGAAGTTCTGCCGAAGGAGAATGCCCACGATCATCCCGATGGGAGTCGTCATGGGATACATAAGTCCCATGACCAAGAATTTGTAGACCGTGCTGTGATTCAGCTTTGCGATCAAAGCTCCAAGAGCCAACCCCTCAAAAAACTGATGGAAACAAACTGCAACCATGAGGACTTTGAACGTTTCGAAATCGCCGGTCACGCCCAGCGACAGCCCGATGATTAACGAATGGAACAAGATGCCCACTTCCAAGATGATCGTTGACAATCCCCTCGATTCCTCAGGGCGCTCGTGGTGCTCGAAATGCATTGAATCGTGCCTGAGCAAGATATCTGAAAGATTACCGCTCAGGTTGTGGTCGGGAATGCGATCATCGGTTGGAGATGCAGGAGGAACACCATGCGAATGTCCATGGCCGCAGCTTAATTCGATCAGCTGGACGATGAACGACGAAGTTAAGGCGAACACGCCGACGAAAGCCGGCCCATATTCGGACCAGCCTTCCGGCAGGCATTCCGATGCGAATGATTCGAAGGCGTCTGGAATCAAATGGCACCAGCCGGTCGCAGCTATCACGCCAATTCCGAACATTTTGAGGATCTAAACAGGAGGTTCGCAGGGTTTCATTTGCTGGACATGATTTAGACGAACCTGTAGGATTCTGGCGATGGACGGCTTGCGAGCTCGGGTTCCAAGGCTGAGCGTTGTAAAGACGCCAATGCCGGATGACACCATCACAATGAAGATGCCAGCAACATGCCAGGCGATGGAATATTCCTCAATTTGAGCTGCTTCACATCTGTCGGATTCTGACCGACAACATCAGATCGTTAACGGTGAGATGATGATTATCGACCTGGTGTAATCTGTATCCGATCGAGAGTATCCTGAGCTTGGGCGTAGATGCTGAACAAGGACAGACTCGCCACGGCGCCATTCAGAAAGCTTTTCATCAAGAGCGTTCGCGCGTAATGGGAATTAGGGCTGCTATCGAGCGATTTCCCAACCACAATGGCTTGTGCCTGTGGTCAGGAGTCATGGTCAGTAATATCATCACGCTCACGCCGGAATCGGCTATGATCGCAAGAGAAGCTTCTCTGAGGTGATCTACCCGAAGCCATTCACTTTTTTCTTATTTTCAGATAGAACTGGTATCAATGCACCTGGCCGAAACGCACGTTTGTTTTGTACATGTTCTAAATGGTTTAATGATATCTTTAGATTTGAATAGAGAGGGGCAAAACTCGAATCCATCGTCGCGAATGTCTTCGTGGGAATCCCCGGGTCGCTGGAACTGCTGATTGAACGTTGAATGCAGCCGTTTCTAAAACTGAATCCATAACCTGCTCAGAGCCTGGCAATACAAAAAGCGGTTTGCAACCTACTCTAACCTATCAAGTGAATATTGCAGTTCGATCTTCGCTAGAATGGCTTGGTATGGAAGATGACTCTGTGACGGCGTCGAATGGGAGTTGGTACGATCGGGAAGCTGCAGAAGCAGCGACTTCTACTGACAACTATAAGCTTCTACATCAACTAAGAGTTGATAATCGAAGCTATAGCGACGGCGATACAATGACATCGTTCACCTGCTGGCAACGATGAACTATGCATACGCATTGGCAAACATCAAGCGAATTGTGATGAAAGCAGAAGCCGCCCGAACCGCTTCTTGGCTCGACTTTCCATTGTTGAAATTCGACCAGCTCAACTCGAATCAGAGCTCTGCCTGCGACCTCTACAGTCTTATCAGATATTCAACGTTCAGATTCGCACACAGTTCAGGCAAGTTGGTTAAAAATCAACGATTTGGATGTATTTACGGATATAATAAGGTGCCCTCTAGGCCCAATACGCCAAGACAGCCATCGATGCAGCGCCACAATACAGAGCCAGCATGTTCATCATCTTGTATTTTGGGCGAAAGTTTTTGAATGTCTCATTATGGTTGACCTAACCAGGAGCATTAGCGAGCGCTAAGACAAAGTACGTTGGTCGAATGCAGACCTCGGTAGACAATAACTCAGCATAAGTATTGTATAGCAGAATACCAGCTCTACCAGAGGATGAACAAACGATAGAGGAAAGTGAACGAGACTTACGATAACGAGTTCAAGATGCCTTCCGCTAAAATCGCACCACTTGCATTTTCATTATAAGAGGTCCGAATACCGATGCCGATCATCATCCCGATCGGCGTGGTTAATGGGTAGATCAGACCCATCACGAAGAACTTGAATATGGCACCACTCTCAAGTTTTGCAATCAGGGCACCGAGAGCGAGCCCCTCGAAGAATTGATGGAAGCAGATAGCGGTCAAGAGGGTCTTGAACGTATTGAGATCGCCGGTCACGCCTAACGATAACCCGATGATAATGGAATGAAAGATGATGCCAGCCTCTAATATCATGGTCGATATTCCTTGCGAGCGTCGATGCGATTCGGTTTCCAATTGTAGCACTTCGCTGCCATGAGGGTGCGGGACATCGGGCTTGATAACAACCGGCGACGGCGGTGGAATGCCATGCGAATGCGTCACGCCTGCTGCTAATTCTATCGATTGCGCAATGAACGATGATGCTAATGCAAACACGCCGACAAAGGCGCCTCCGTAAGTGGCCCAGCCTTCAGGAAGGCATTCCGACGTGAACGATTCGAATGCGTCGGGAATTAAATGGCACCATCCGGTCGCAGCTATCACTCCAATTCCGAACATTTTTATGATCTAGAAGTATGATGTTTTATTCGTGCTGCTGAATGCAATGTTGGGTTGCGCATACCTGAAGGATTCTGGCAAAGAACGGCTCATGGGCTTTTGTCCCCAGAGCGAGTGTCGAAAAGATTCCTGCTCCAGAACAGCCCAAGACGATGAAGATTCCGGCGATGTGCCAGGGCATGGAATATTCGTCAATCTGTGAGGCCTCACAAGAAGCGTCTAAAGATGCCATCAGCAGGTAACTCCCAACACTATAGATAGATCAGACCTGACGTAGCTTCGGGCAGCACCTCCGTTGAGTTAGTTTGGGCATCGCTAAAGCCACCAGCCAGCAACACTATTAACGCTATCTGATAAACCAGTTGACGTTCCATTCGTATTTCGCAAAAGAACGTCCACTGGAACAAGATAAAGTTAAAAGCAGAGTAGTGCTAGCCCTTCCGGCCGCCGGCGTACTGCATTCGATCGGATCCAGGCGTACCCAAGAATCAACAGACGGATGCTGTACGATAGATGCAGCTCATAACTACTTGACGCGTTGTTAGATGGGCTGGATAAGCGGGGCCTCTCCCTATCTCTCTCTGTCTCTTGATTCAGCTCATGACTACGTACTTGAGGATTGAGATAGGCGGGGCCTTTCTCTGTCTCTGGATTCGTTACAGGTTTAGGTAGGCAGACGCTTCGCCTCTCTAGGTAGTCTCTACATCGACAGGATAACGAGCTGGATAGGCCTGTTGCTTTGCCTGTTTAGTGGCGATGGCGAGGAGCCCCATTGGGTCGTGTCAGCGCGAATGAATGCACCCGCGCTTTGAATCCGAACCGACAACTCGAGCGCAACTGGAACCGCCTTTATTAGACACCAATCTCGCTGTCTGATAAAAATTCAAACTTCCGATTTACAAAAATCAGCACTTTTAATGCTGTGAACAGTTTTCAACAGGCCACATTTAAAAAGGCATACGATTTAATTTGACAATATATTTGCGATTCGGCCACTTTTTTGTCATAAAAACAGAATTATCAGGAATCCTCTATTCATGCAGATGAGCACCAGTTCGAAAACTGGAATGCCTTCAAAGTTTATGATGGAAATGACCGTATAGGAGTATTACCTGCACGCAATGTGGAAGCAAAACTAACGTGCTAAAAAGCTACTCCTACCGTAGGCTGGATGGCACGCAATCTGGAAGCAAAACTAATGTGAAAATTAGATCAAGATCTGTGGGCTTTGTCGGATTCCGTCACAGCCTTCGGGTCCTGGAGCCCAGAATTCTATTGAATTGAAGCATTCTGGTTACAGCTTGCAACGGCTACGCGTGATTCGTAGAATCGAGACGAGTGCTACAGCGATACTGAAGTTACTTCAATTACGGCATTCGTCGCTGGAGGCAACAGCAGCACGTACTGAGATCATCTTGAGTCCTTTGTTCTTCCGGGTTGGATGCTTCTCAACCACAACGCCTTAGCTGTTTCTCAACTTGATATATTCAGCCGTCTGGAACAGTGACTTAATTCATAGAATCAGGTCAGGAGACTCTGCTTTCAGGCGAACGTTGTCTTGAAGAAACACGAATTTGAAAAAATTCCATAGTTGTTAAGACGCTGTCTGTTATGAACCAACTCTTACAGTATAAAAGATACAACTATGGGGATGGAATTGAATGGATTGGATTTTCTAGTTTGTTGATTTTGTCAACGGGCGGCGCGGTGACCCTCGCGCAAGGCAGGTAGATATTGAGGCGAAGCCTCAATATCTACCAGGGGACTCTTACTACCAGTTTCATACAACTATGGGCGATGTATATGGAGAAGAAGGAACTTATAATGCAGAAAACCAATGCAAGACAAAGGACACGAACAAAGGAGACAAGAGCTATTCAACGAGAGCAGAGTTGTTGATCAAGAAACGGCGTTGATGGAATTGAGCTACCCTCAGTCGACCATGTAACGAGATTTTATTCGGATGCAGAATAATGACACGTCTGTTCTAAGATGCACCTTATTACAGCGTATTAGTGGGTTTCCAGATTATTTTATCGACTTCAATGGAAATGTTTATAGTAGAAGAGGGGAGTTAAAACTCACTTGGACATTAATGGTTATAACATTGTGGTTGTATACAAGAACAAAATACGATACACTCGGAAAGTTCATAGATTAGTCGCCCAGACTTTTATTGATAATCCTTATAATCGACCAGCGGTTGATCATATTGACCGAAATAAAGTGAACAATAACGTGGATAATTTAAGATGGGTAACAATTCAGAAAAATGGTCATAACAGAGTCGATAATAACGAGCACCTAAATATCATGAAAAGGAATGATAGAGGTTATAGGGTTCAGTTTTCGTTCCATTGAGTTTCGAGATGCTATACAGGAAATGATTGACAGCAACGAAGAAATATGTCAAGTTTTCGTGGATCTTTATGGAAACGATATGAAACGCATAGCACGAACTCAATATTGGAAATATCAGTTGATCAT